>PVJX010002906.1:0-118519 GCA_004027295.1 Dolichotis patagonum
CTGGAAGACAAAGTAGGTAAAAACCTCAAAGATATAGGGGTAGGAAGAGAATTCATGAACAAGAACCAAAGTACACAGGAAATACTTCCCAGAATCAATAACTGGGACCACATCTTATTAAAGAGTTTCTGCATGTCAAAAGAGGTTTCCAGCAGAGTGAAAAGAAAACCCACAAATTGGGAAAAAATCTTCATGGACATCTCCTCAGACAAAGGACTTCTGTCTAGAAAGTATAAAGAATTAAAAAAATCAGACCCTCGAAATTCAAAGACCCAGTCCAAAAATGGGATTCTGAAATGAATACACAGTTCTCAGATGAAGAAATATGAATGGAAAATAAATACATGAAGAAATGTTCATCATCATTAGTCATGAGAGAAATGCAAATTATAACCACACTGAGATTCCATCTCACTCCAGAAAGAATGGCCAAGATAGAAAACACTACCAACAACAAGTGTTGGAGAGGCTGTGGGGAAAAAGGAACTCTTCTACACTGTTGGTGGGAGTGTAGACTGGTGCAACCACTGTGGAGGTCAGTCTGGAGATTCCTCAAAAAGTTGGGTTTGGAAGTCCCATTTGCCCCAGCTATTGCGCTTCTAGGCATATTCCCAGAAGAACTGAAAACATCATACCACAGTGATATATGTGCACCTATGTTTATAGCAGCACAATTTGTAATAGCCAGATTCTGGAAACAACCTAAGTGCCCATCAACTGAGGAATAGATAAAAAAGTTGTGGCATTTTTATACAATGCAGTACTACTCAGCTATAAAGAATGATCACATTGAGATATTTATAAATAAATGGACACGACTTGAGACCATTCTCTTAAGTGAAATAAACCAAACTCACAAGGGTAAATACCATATAGTCTCCCTAGTATGAAAGTTGATAAGAGTATATAAGACTTTATGGTAAGCATGAGTCCCCATCTCATAGCTTCAAAGTCTTTTCAATGTTTTCAATCATCAGTTGGAATGGTTTTATTCTGTTTTGTTTGACTATATTATGCATGATGATATGAACATCTGTTTTGAAGAAAACAAAACATTATGACAGCTACTGCTGATTTAATATCATCCTTCTTAGAAGTCCTACCATGCTTCTTTTGTTCTACTACATTGGTTCTATCTATCACATTGTGTCTTATTGGGATTTGAATATGTGTGATAGTTTAAACAAAATTTTTCTATCGAAAATGAGATATTATAGTACCCATTGATCATTTTCTGTTATTCGGTTCAGAAAGCCCTGTAATTCTTTCACTCTATGCATGGCTTTATACTATTGTGTTATGTTTGATATTATCGTATTTGAAACTATGCTCAACTATAGCAGAGAAAGAGATATTGTGATAGCTACCATTACTGTCTGGTTGTCTTAATGTAAAGTACTGTGTTGCCTATGTTGTCCTGTTCTGATCTGCTCTGTACTGCCCTCTTTTGTTTTATTCTCTTTAAAATATTTTTTTTTAAAAAAAGAGTATCTTAAAACAGAATTAAAAGAAAGAAAATGACATGATATAGTTGTAGTCACAATGCACCTTTTTGTAGGATTCAACAAGACAGGCCAATATCACATTGTGATAGAAAAAAAATACTAAAGCTGAGAAAAAAAATTCTTTAACAATTTTCTTTCATGATGTTGTTAAATAAAAAAATTGTAGAATCTCTCTCCCAAGACTCATTAAATCCTCTAAGCAGTAGGAAAGCAAAGAGGTGTGTTGATGAGTATTTGCTGCATCATATCACAGCATCTTAACTAGCTTCAGAATTAAACAGATACAATGACTGCACAGCCCAGAGTAATAAAAGAAATTCTCCCACTCCAGGTTCCAGAGGCTGGAAAGGATGAAACTTTACACTGAAAACAGAAATTGCATGGGATTCTCCCAGAGAAAGGATTTCTCTTGGAAACTTTCAAGCCTCATAATTCCAATGAATATTCAACCATCTTAACATCACTTTGATGAAGTAGTTCAGAATGTGAAAGCTGTTACCGGCACTGCAAACAGATGGATACACACACAAACACGCATATGAACTTTGAAGAGATCTATGGCAATCTGGTAACTAAAAGAAATTAATGAAATATTGAACTTACAGAAATTAAAGCTCCTAAACCTGCCTTTTTGTGTTTTTGTTAAAAAGACAAAATGTGTTTTTTGTTAAGCCACATTCCATTTATCTTAATAGATACCATAGCTCTTATATTTTACTTAGTCAAGGCATTTTAATAAAAATAATTTAAAACTAATCTCATCATTCAAAGTGTGTACTATCTGCTTGCGAGGTAGCATACCTGCCCTTCCCTGTGACATACTTCTGGGGCCAGGGACTGTCTCACCCTCCTGTGGTACCAAATTTAGGCCCCAAATTTCACAATAGTATTTCCTTTGTGATTAGAGAAGTTTGGTTCCTTCATAGGCGGGTCACCAGAGATATCTGGCCTCTCCTTGATAGAGGTGATACAGCCAAGTGCTACCATCTTCAGTGAAGCCCATTGGCTTTGTGGTTACTCCAGACAGAGAAGATGAGTGTTCCTCCTTGACTTCATTTTTATGCTCCACTAATCTTCAGTGTCATGACCAAGAAATAGTGATGACCTTCACCCAAACTTAATGCCTTACCAGCCCTTTTCTATCTTTAATTAGAAATTCCTCCCACATCCTACCCTCCCTTGTTTGACTCATCCTTAACTATTTCCCTTCCCATCATCCTACTTCACCCAGAGCTGACTAGTCCTTCAGGAAATGACCACTACAATTTTTGGTATGAAAATATTTCCAAACAGACAGTGAAAGCCACCCACTCCCTCGTTGCAGTGAAAACTGATTGCTATGATACTTCCTTTTAAAAATGAGTCCCTTTATGTTCTCTGACTATTGGCTTTAGTTTCTCATAATCCAAAATCTAACCCTGTTATTACATTCAATTTTTCATTTAAACCTCCTGATTAGCTGTATGACACCCTCAACATGTTAGTCACTAAATTATGTCTACTTTTTTTCATGTACGATAGAACATATTCTGTTTAACAATTTGTAGTCTAAAATTCTGTGGCATTAATTACATTAACATTTTTATAGATCTTTCATTACTATTTCCAAAATATTAACATCTTTATTGAAAGAGTAACTCCCCTTTCCTTCCTTCCTCCAATTCTTAGCAGTCCTAATCTTTCTGTCTCTCCTTTGGTCTCTAGGTATTTCATAGAATCAGAATCACACAATATTTGGTTGTTTGTGTCTGCCTTATTCCATTTAACATAATGATTTGAGGGATCATCCAAGATATAGAATGTATTTTGTAATACTGAATCATATCCTATTGTGTGGATGTACAACTTTTGTTCATTCCTTTATCTGTTGATGGACACTTCGGTTGTTTGCACCTTCAGCTATTGTAAATAATGCTGCAGTGAACACACACATTTCAGTTTATTTGAGTTACAGGTATATGTTTTAAATTTCTTTTTTTTTTCATGTTTCAAATATTCAGTAGCTACTTATTTCTTTTTATTCAATGATCCCTCCTATCATCATAGCAATAGCATTATGAGAAACCACCCCAAAACTTTGTCTTACAGCAGCAACAATATTTCACTTATGAACTATGATTTAGAGCTGAAGAAAGTGATTTTCTTCCATTTCACAGAGTCAACCAGAATACCTCAAAGCCTGAGGCCTGGACCATCTCAAGGCCTCTTCATTCATCTTTAGTGCCTGGGCTGGGAATACCTGAAAACCTTACATCTATCTCTGTGTGGCTTCTCCATATGGTTTCTCCAGAAGAACGGTGATTCAAATATTGAAAGCAAATGTATGAAGGAAAAGAGGCAAGAGCTATTCCTTATGCCATAGCATCAGAAATTGCTATTCCCTGTCAATCATAGTCAACCCTAGAAAGCAATCACTAATGACAGCTTGTATTTTAGAGACTATTAGCTTCACCATTTGTGGGAGAAATGACAAAGAATTTGAAGACACTTTTATTTTTTATGAAAAAATAAACTTTCACAACAAAATAAGATAATTACAATACTTAATACACTATGTACCAGTAGAAATTTTTTAAAGCTGCCTCAGACTTCATGACAGGGTTTATATTCCTGTCTGTATTGTACTGGTTACAAAATATAGAGACCCTTGTCTTCTCTTGTAAAATCATGAAAATTTAGAAGCAAAAGTCAAGACTGGGAACCAGGCCTGGTTTGACGGTGTTACTAGCTTCATAATTTTTGTCTTTTCTGTCTTTGAATAAAAAACATTCTACTTTGTATTTAGAATCCTAGGAAGCAAACTTTGATCAACCTGACTTATCTTGTATGTTCCTGGCCATTTGCCTTGTGTTAATGTATGCTGCCTTTGGACGGCAATGGGATGTGGAAGACCATTTGGATGGCCCTGAAAAGAGTGAGACGCTACTGCACAGTAGACTGCTTTATAAGAGATAGATGATTAAATATGTTATTACCACTTCCAGAGAAACGTGAAGTCAATTGGCTTTTTTACTGTCAATGAAAGCCTTATGCTTACCGCCTAGTTAAAAGAATTGGATGAAATCATGGCAAAGCATTGAATGACCTTGAAAAACCACTGAGAAATACAATTTTGATCCTAGAAGGCTTTGGATACTATCTAATCCAACTGCCACCATTCAAGAAACCTCCTCCTCTCCCTTCTTAGGAGCCACCATATTGTTATTAGCATGACAGTAACTGAACACCTGGTTTCTGGTCTATCTGAAATTTTGAGAATGATGTTCAATATGTATTTAATAAGATCACTTGAGTAATTTAGGGCAATGTCTTAATTTAAAACTTAAATATTAACTGGATTTCTAAATCTACTAAAGAAGACTGTACATCTCAGAACTCTGTACATTCCACTCAAACACCTATTTTGAAAACCAGTTGTGAATAACTGGGCCAACCACTTTATCCAGCAAAGTTCCATTAGACATCATGCACTTAGTTTATGTTAGATCACAAATATTTTAGGGTGATCCAGAATTCATTTTAAAATGAAAAAAGTAATATACGTATATATTTCAATACAAAGCTTAAAAAATTAGGATTCCTATAAAAGGAAATCAATGTTATTTTATGCTAAAATGAATATAGTATAATAATATAATAATGAAGGAATTACCTGAGCAAAGGATAGCAAAATGTCCCAAAATGTGGGAAGATATTTGTCATTTTCTATGTGAGTCCTATACCTGGAAGATGGATGACAGAACTGTGAACCTAGTAGCATTTACTGTTCACTCTAGATTTCTCTTTCTATTCTTTTTGTCCTTTTTCTTTCTCTGACTAGGTGTACTCTTCCCTCACACTTGACTCCCATTTATCCATTTATTTCAAAGAACTATTTCTTCCTCTTTAGTACGGACTGATATTCTTAATCAGTTCCTGGGGAATTTAAACCTACAAAATCACCATTGCTTCTAGACCATGCGTCAAAAAGATGTCAACATCAACCACTTGTACTAGTTTTTTTGTTTAAGCTCATTTCCTGCTGACACAGCACTGACCTTGTTAAAAATCTATGCCACCTTTCCCTGCTATCTATCTTGCTCAGACTTAACCCCAAAATGTCACTTTCCTCAGTATTTTCCACCATTTGCACTCTATCTCTTGCCAATCCTTGGTAATCATAGTATGATCCACTTTTTATTATTCACTTATTTTTCCCATCTTTGGTGAACTTCTCATTGCATTTTCCACAATCTCTGATGCAATTTTTAATTCCCCAAAATGCTAGCACCTTCTCTCTTTGCTTTATAATCAAGAAACAAAAAACAAAGATAACAAGAGTAGCATTGCCTAAGCATTTGCTGTGTGCTATGGACTATGCAATGTTATGTGTATAATTATTTTATTTCACCCTTGTGGTAAGGTTCCAGGTTTGCTGTTACTGTTTCCTTCTTTTGTCAAATTGACAGGGACATTAAATATCACAAAGGGCAGTTGATTAGCACAGCATCACTCCTCTGACCCCTGCCAGAGTGGTGATTCAAACTCAATTTCTAGTCACAGTTCATTCTTCCATATCACATTGCTTCTTATTGAGAAAGATCTTTGCGAACCCTGAGACTATTCACTGTGAGCCTTTTAAATTTTCCTCTTGCCTCTAACAGTGCAGTCACTTTTGTGTGTCAGGTGACCTCTGCAAATATCTCCTTGCTGTCAGTTTCAGAGTACTGAACTTTTTGAAGTTTAGTTATTTGCTCTTACTGTGGTATAGGTCCCATTCCCCTCTCCAACTTTTACAAATTATACCATCATTATTTCCAGGATTTTGGTTTGATTGTTTCTCTTCTGGCTGCCTTTTTTCAGTCTACAACCATATTCAAGACTCTAAACTTCATATGGAACCAAAAGAGAACCAGAATAGCAGAAGCAATCTTGAGCAACGAGAACAAAGAAGGGGGCATCTCAATATTTGACTTCAAGATATACTACAAAGCAACAGTAACAAAAAGAGAAAGGGGTCTTGGTACTAGCACTAAAACAGATATGCGGGATCAGTGGAACAGAATAGAAGATACAGAAACATCCTCCAGTGCATTCAGTTATTTGAGCTTTGAGAAAGGGACCAAAAATACATGCATATTTCAGGAAAGACAATCTATTCAACAAATAGTCCTCAGAAAACTGGCTATCTGATTGGACAATATTGAAGCTCAATCATATCTCCCACCACGTACTAAACTAAAATCAAATGGATCAAAGGTCAAAACAGAAACAATGAATTTACTGAAAGACAAAATAGGTAAACTACTTGAAGTTACATGTGTAGGAAAAAATTTCCTAAACAGAACCACAATTGCACAAAAAATAAGAACAAGCAAATGAGATTACACCAAATGAAAAAGCTTCTACACATCAAAGAAATCAATTAGTAAAGAGACAAATTGAATGAAAAAAAAGTTTTTCAGCTATTGTCAGACTGGGTACTAATATCTAGAATATATAAAGAATTTTAAAAGTTTGAATCACCTAAAATAAAAAACTCAAGAAAAAATGACTTCTTAGAAGTGCAAAAGGCTAACAAACGTATAAAGAATGTTCTATCCATTAGAGAAATACAAACTAAATAAACTCTGTCCATTAGAGAAATACAAACTAAATAAACAACATTAAGATTTCATCTTACACTAAAACAAATGGTAATCAAGAAGTCAAAGAGTAACAAATGCTTGCAAGACCGTGGTGAAAAACAAAACCTCCTACGTGGCTGGTGGGAATGTAAACTAGTACAACCATTAGGAAAATCAGTACAGAGATTTCTCAAGTAACTAAAACTAGAAATTCCATATGACCTAAATATTTCCCATCTAGGTATCTTCCACAAAGACCTAAAGACACAATATTATAGTCTTAAATGCATGCAGCACAATTTATAATAGTTAAATCCTGGAAGCTGCCTATATGTCCATCAATAGGCAAGTGGATAAACAAAATCTGGTATCTATAAAAATGGAATACAGCTCAACTAGAAAGAAATTAAATTCAAGACATATGTAAGAAAATGGATATATCTGGAAAATATAATTTTGAGTGAAATAAATCAACCACACAAGCTTAAATACTATGCAGTATCTCTCAGTAAGGTGAGATACAAAGAGCAAACAAAGTAAAGCCTAAATAGAGGGAAACAAGGTGATAGAGCTTTCACAAATAGGAAGGGATCTAGAAGACTGAAGGTAGAGAGGAAGGAGAGATAAGAAGAGTTAAGATATGCCACATACAGGAACTTAATAACCTCGATGAATATAAACATTATGTGTTATAAACATGAGAAAATAATTACAATAATAAAGAAAAAGTGAAAGGGGACTTAGAGATGGAGGGAGGGTTTGAAGGGGAAGAGGATTTAAAAACCAAAAGAGAGAATCTGTTATGTTCATGTACCTATGACTCCCCAAGATGAATGTAAATTTCATGTACAGCAGACATATACTAATACAATTTTTTTTTAAAAAAAGGGCTTTGTTAAACAATAAATTGAATTGAATTTGCTATGTTATTTGGCCTCTAAAGAATGCAATGTCTTTCCAACATTGGTGATATTACAAAGATAAAATAAAGGAGATGTTAATTTTCCTCCCATATACAGTTGTCAAACCTCAACTGCAATTATATCCAGTGCATGGGTATATAGCTTCATATATGCCCACTCTATATATGTAGGGAAATTAATGTAAACATAATCACATGTATACATTTTTCAGTTATATATACTTATATACAAAGGCTTACAAGAATAATCGTAAGATTTGAGTGTGAGTGGACAGAGAAAGAGGGAGCGTATATGGCACTAAAGTTTTCTGTGAGACCAATTCAGTAGAGATGAATTGTCTGGTAGTAGGACACATGGAAAGCACTTGGTTGCTGCCATATCTCCAACATCCCTGCTACAAGGTACTCTGTCAAGAAGACGTCTATTTTCCTGGCAAAAGAGAGAGTGCATGGATTTTCTTGTTCAGCTGATATCTGTCATGCTTTGTCATTTATCACTAGTGTTTTCTGAACCCTAGAGACCCCAGAAGTACTTCATCCATACAGCTATTCAGTTGTTTGAAGATGACTGCCTTTTCCACCAAGTCTGAGGCTTCTCTTCCTAAAGCTGAGTTTCTTTTTTCCTGACTTCTGAGGTATGTGTGTTTGTATGCCTTTGTGTCTCACAGCTTTGCCACTCCAACTTCTGTATACCCAAGGGCCCTTTCAACTTGACATCAAGTGTGGATCTCTCCTTCTTGTAGAATATTTTGACTGGACCTATGCTGCTGTTTGAACACCTGGTATATCCTTGCAATAGAACTACCATTAGAAGCCAATGCCATACTTCTTGTCACTTAGCTGTTTTTCCTGACCAACCCGATCTGTGATTCCCTCAGAAGACTTGGTGAGATCAGATAGCATACAAACATTAGATGCAGCACTTGGTTGGATGACTCTGTGGCCCCGTCTATCTCTCGGGTTCTCTAGGAAGAGCTCCTGCTTCTGATTTTTGGTTCCATATAGTGGAAATAACCAGGGCCTCCTGTTCTTCCACACAGAAAACTTTAGTGCCATATATGCTCCCTCTTTCTCTGTCCACTCACACTCAAATCTTATGATTATTCTTGTAAATATCTGTCACAGTGGTTCACTCCTTATGGGTCTAACAGTCATCACCCCATGTCAAAACCCCTTAAAATCTTAGTTCCAAACTGTTGTGGTAACCTTCAATTCACTCTCCTATTTTCTTCCCAATTTTCCATTTTTCTGTTCCACTTTGGTTTCTTTACCACTTCCTACATAAGCTTTCTAAAATTCTGCCTTAACATGTCATATATTTGCTTAAAATCCTTCCACTTTTCCAACAAATAAATTACGAATCTCCTAGAAAATTATTCGGAATCTGATTCTCATCTGTCCTTCACTACACACTCATTTTTTTTTCACATTTAACACTCAACACAGCTTCATTCAATGCAGCTTCTGGCACATGCTGTGTACCTCTGATATGGAATGAATTCATGGATAAATAAGGACATCTCCCGTAATGAGAAAGTCTAGGAGACAGAGACTAACTTTCCAGACCAGACATGTTCCTATGATCTTATATATCCCTTACGATAAATCATCAGAGAGAACTGAATTCCTCTTTATGGGGTTGTGTATATGTGTGTTTTTAGGGGTGTATGTGTGTACACATGGATCCACAATGTGTAAATGGAAAGAGAGTCTCCTGTAGCTTGGGATGGCAACATCACAATATATCTGCTGTGCAACTGAGCAACATCACAGTACATCTGCTGGAGGCTGACATTCATGAAAGCTGGTGATAACCATAAAATCTATTCTAATCAGCTCCTTTTAGGACTTGGAGCCTAATATAATCCCAAATAGATCAGCCATGTAACTCCTCTGTCATGAGCTTCTCTCTTGCTGTAGTCTCATTCTTTTCTAAATGATTGGGTACCTCAACTCTGCTTCAAAACCTCTAATGATTTACTGGATTTGACTTAACAAATTCTTGTTTCCTGTTGGCATAGTTTCTTCTGCCTTTGATAGTTTTTCTGACAAGTTCTCCAACAAAGACAAAAGGCTTAGAGGCATTTCTGAAAATCCTATTGAACTAGAAATCAACAAATCTTCAAGCATATTCATTTTCAGACTCTTAGCATAAGAACAAAGTAGAATCTTGTTTTCAAGCATTATTTCAAAACAAATCTGGAATGAGATGCCACCTGAATCTTGTGGCTGCAATTCAAAGCCCCAAAAGGCCTCAAAGGCCTCAAAGCAGAGCCTGGAGCACTCAAAGCTCTAAATTCATGCTGTTGTGTGTTTGCGTACTTCACATTAACCACGGGAGACAGCAACACTGAGCACTGTCTCTGAAACAGCCTCACCTCACTATGCCCCCACAAACCAGGCTGAAACCACAACATCCTTCTTGAGTATGGGAGGCTCCACCATGCACGCTGGAGGAGGAGAGCTCACTCCCTTCTCTGTCCACTTTCACTGTCTCAGCCCACTACAAGGCAAAGTCCCTGCACAACCAATGGAGCCCTTGTCACCATTCTCCTGAATGTAGTTAAGGAAGGAGTGCATTGGATTGGAAGGCATCGCTTACAATTTCCTTCTGAATTTAGCTACATTTAACAAGTTGATCCACCATACTAGTACCATGTCTCAGAAATCTCCTTTAAAATGCTAAGATGCCACTTGTAAAACTGTGGGATTGCAACTTTTTCTGGAGGGCAACTTCCTTCAAACTGATGACTGTGTTTCAGAAATGCTGTATCTTTCTAAGAAAGATGGGGAAAGTAACGAGTAAGCAATGACAAACATTACCAGGATATTTAGAATGTGACAGCTGCTATTCTAAGCATTTTACAAAAATTAGTTCTTTTAATCCTCTCCTTATGAAGGGAGTATATTACTATTCTCATGATGCAGCAAAGGTCCAATGTGTGAAGGGGATAAAGAGCTCAGCTAACTCACACAACTAGGAAGAGTCTAGGGTGGTTACCTAGACAAGCATCTGTCTTCAGAGTCTCTGACTTTCACCACTCTACTGGACTGACTGCTTCTCTGTTACCTGTGCATCAAACAGAGGCATTGCTAGGTATAATCAAATGCATGCAGTTTCCAAGAGCTCTGTGAGCAAAGGACTGGTCTTTTCAATACACTGACTTTTAAGCATCTTCTACCTGCTGACAAAACCTTGCCACCAGGCCTTTACCTTAATAAATGAGACTCTGTCAATCAATAAAATTGATATTTTATAATTACCAGGTTGACCTCATATGTGTTCCTAATACCTCCACTCCCCCTCCTCATTCTAAACTCACATTTTGCATCACAGTGTCCATTTGCTTGACCATGTGACCCACCATGAGTGGTTCACTTACCATCCATTCTCTCAGCTGAACAGGAAGGGTCTGCCATAGGTTTGTCTCTTTCAAATCTAGTGTTAAGCCCTTGTCTCTGGGTTGGCAGTGTTGGGAGCTGGTGCCTCTAAAATGGGATTTAAATGGTCATTTAAGTGGATTAATGATTTTTTGTGAGGATGAGTTCTTATTTTCCCAAGACTGGATTAGTTAGTTACCATGACATCAAGTTTTCATGATATAAGTCTGGGTAGCATTGTTCTCTCTCTCTCTCTCTCTCTCTCTCTCCCTCTCTCTCTCTCATCTTCCCCACACATTTCTCCCATGTGATGCTGCCCACCACATTATGACACATTATGAGGCCCTCATTTCACCAAGTCATCTGATCTTAGACTTTCTACTTCTAGAACTGTGGAATAAATATACATCTTCTTTATAAATTAGCCAACATCACATAGCTAGTTATAGTAGAAAAGATAGACTAAGACAGAATCTAAATTATTTGTCAAATAGCAGTGGAACAGATGAACCCCAGAATATACTTCCTAAGCAAAGCTCTCCTTTCTAAAGTGTCTCAATAAATCAAGATTCTCCTCTAAGTGTAGTAGCCTGATTTGATGGTCAAATGAAGTGGCAGGAATTATGTCTGAATTTCTAAGATTTCTCCAGCTGCTTAGTTATAAGACTTTGATATAAAACCATGGGCTGAAAACACAAATGCCAGAGGTATGGAAGAAAACCTGAAAATAAGTAGTGTGCCCAATTTTAAAAAAATGATTCAGTCTACTTTTTAATGTTTCCACATTTGAAGAGAACACAAGGTAGATTTTATTTTTCTCTTAATTTCTTTTGAAAGAAAACAGAACAGAAATACTATGATAAGCAAAACTTAATCTTCATCCTCAGAGCTAGGGAGATTATGGGTCATAGTAAGACCTGTGCACCCCACTAGCTGTTACTGAATGCTATTCGGCTATAAATTTAGATTTTTTATGAAATCTCCTCAATTTTAAATATTGACAATTAATTTAATTATTCTCTAACACTATATGGCCCATCTTTGTGCAATCCAAATAAATACAATCCAAATGAATGCGTCTATGGACCTTGTGTGTGCCTGTTCTCATACTTCCCAAAGGGAGTCACTTCAGCAAATAAGAGCTGACCTTGACATTGGGAGGAGAGGTTCCAAAGTCAAGGCTTCATAATTTAAAACCATGTACTCAGGCTACCACTAGCTGATCCAGTGTGTTCGTGTAGCCTCACAAGTGATCCTCTGAAAGGAAAATTATAAAAAGATGTCCCTTCTTTCATTCTAATAGAGTGCCGTGCTAGGATCCAGCAAACACAAAAAAGTTCAATCCCTATTTTTTCATCAATTGGCCACATTTTGCAGTTCATGAGCCACCCAACCATGCACATAGGACTTGAAATAGCTCCACCCAGAATACCTGGATGCTTAAATCATGTAGGTGAACAAGTTTAAAAACTTGAAGAAAGAAAATCAGCAACAGCTTCTGCAACTGTTGTCCTGCAATTCTGTCAGATATTTGACCTCTAAGATTCTAAGAGTGCACAGCTGGATAAAAGTCAGCTGCTGTACAGCTCATTGTCTCACTGCCTGTACCTCCTGCCCACGCTAGACAGAAGGGAAGAAGGAAGATTTTGCACATATGCATGGGATGAGGTTCAGCCTTGAAAAAACCTGGAAGTGGTAAAGTAGGACAGGCCCCAAGAATAACCTCACAAACGCATTGCGCAATCCCTTGATGCTTTGCGCACTTGCTTGTATGTTCCTGTGTATTTAGAGAATGTTTAGCAATGCACTTTTACCCAATTCTCCATTTTACCTGCAAGACTAAATTGAAATGAAAAGCCACCGCAGCTTCCTGTACCCACCTTTTCCCCTATTATTAGGAGCAGAATAAGGTCACTGTGACAGCAGTTACTATTCAAATGTTACTTGTAATAAAACTATTGATCTGGAAACACTGATGGCTCTATTTCTTAACTGGCTGCAGTCCCATATCATAAGGTGGTTTCTTCTTCTTGCAGAAATTCCCAGGGATCAGAGAGCCTGTTTGAAAGATGTGTTTCCCATAAACCTGGGACCCTTTTTCACAACTATTATTATATCCCCCTTTACTCTTTGTGACTACAATAAGACTTTGAAAAACCTAAAACAAACCTCCTAAAGCCCCCAGTACCAAGTCTGGTGGACTGCAGGGGGAAAGACTGCTCTCTGTTCCCTTCCATTCCTCTCTTCCCCATTTCCGTCTCTGGACCCAGCCACTGATACCGAACACATGTGCATCTAAGCTGCACATGGAAGCAACTCCACAGCATTCCTGGACCTGAGAATGGTGAACAATCGCCTCTCTTGAGCTCCTAGGAGAACTGACCGCTGTTCTTTCCTTTAGGGAAATGGAGCTTCTCTCTATTTCTACTCCAAAGAGAGCAAGAGCAGAGAGAAAGCAGCTATGGCCTTTCTGTGGAGCCTTCTGTACCTAACAACTCCTCGCAAGCTGAGATGGTGTTTGCTTAGTCATGAAACCCTTTTATTTATGTGCCAGAGCTCAGAGAAATCCAAGCAATAAGCCACTCATTAACCTAGAGTTTCCACTAGGAGTGGAACAAATCCCCCATCACAACTTTAATCTGAGGCTCAGGAGCCTATATGCAGGAGCTAAACTCCAGGAATAAAATGCACCATGAGTATAGAATAAGCTAGAGCCCTGAAGCTCATTCTGTGACAGTGTTGTAGCCACAATGTATTTTCTTTTATCTTCTAGCAAATTTCTCTATACCCATGGCCTCAAAAAAGAAGGGAATCAAGTAAGTGCTAAAAGGCCACTTCACTAACATTCTGGAGCTTGGTACCTCACCAATATAATAGCACCCAAAAAAAGAGAGACTAAGTTCTTTTTCTCCATCTAGAAGAATGCTGGGCATCTCTGAACATTTTTCCTTGCACACTATGGCTCCGACTTGAGACAAGTGCTATCTGAACAAAGAAAATGCCCTGCAGGAGGAAAACATTCCTGGAAGGTCTGCTGTCCCACAGAAGAGGGAAAACTCAGCAAAAATTAAGAGGTAGCAGCCTCTTCTAATAACTAGGTTTGTTTGTGAACAAATGAGTGTAATCCTCTCCCAATCACAAGTCCCCATATTTTGGCAACATATTTTAGGAGGTCAGTGGTCCTAAGAGAGTGGATAAGTTCAAAGGCCAGAGAAATCTAAATCCTTAGCCTTTTAGTAAAGGCATTTTGACCCCTGAGGCAGTGACACCTGAAGAAACACGATTTAAAGATTCATATTTAACCTCCTGTTCTTAGGAAGATATTCAGGAACCAGCAGGGTAGTAAAGATGTTCCGTTTCTGATCTAAGATGTCAGTGTTTCCTCACCTACTCCTTTAAACCTCACCCCGCCTGGCTGTCAGAAAACCTAATTGTGGGTCCTACAACTGAACTGTCCCATGCCCATTTGTCAGGGCTGTGAAACCCAGCAAAGCTAAAACTTCTTATATTTCAAGAAATTGAGTTGGTTGGGCTAGAGATATAGATCAGAGGCATAAGTATCTGCCTGGCTAAGTGTAGGCCTTGAGTTTAATTCCCAGTACCAATAAATAAATATAATTTTTAAAGGAAATTTCTGGTGTTTGAAAATTTTTATATCATTGCAAACTAAACTGTGAAGTAGTGGTTACAATTCAAGCTGTGGGAATATGCATAAAAAGTTTGAAAGTTTCCTATGACACTGACTCACTGTCTACCCCACCGAAGGTTCCCTGCTTGATAAACCCTCACTGACATCATAATATTTTCATATCCTCAAACAGTAAGCTATGTGGCTTTGAGAATTTTCACTTAGCGTCACATTTCTTAAATAAGACCACGTTATCATGATAACATCAGCAGTGGTGTGTGAAGAGTACATTTAGACCCCCAGGACTACTTTCTCCCTGAAGATTTGAAGGTGGAAAGCAATGGCTGCACTTGCAAAAGGTGACTCTTAAAATTTTTGCAAGCGGGTAAGAGGCACATGAAAAAGTTCGTTACACTAATATATGGTAAGAAGCAAATTTCCATGCCTGGGTTGCCCTGTCAGTTCCATAGCTCTCCACCCAAGCTCCAATCATTGTTGCTACTTTCTTATTTATTCTACCAGAGAAGACATTTGATATACATACCCCCAATTTAACAGACTGCAAATGATTTAAAAGAGTAATTTTCCAATGGATAAGTGCTTTGGAATCACCTAGGAGCCTCATTCAGATGGACATTCTGATTTGGCGGGGTCTGCATTGGGACTGCAGGTCTGCGGATCTCCCAGGCTGCGGGCAATGCTGCTGCTGGTGCCCGCTGTGCTTTAACCACATTGGGAACACCAGGTACTCAGAACTTTCTACTTATTCTAATGTACAATGTTAAAATGTGAATCCATGTAAGGATTTAAAGTTCAGCATTACAAAGTTTATCAATATTTGAAGTTTTCAACCCAAAAGTCCCATTTGGTGATACCAGTGTAAATAAGAGGAAGAAAAGGTCATTGGTAGAGAGTAATTGCATTCATTATAACATATTTGTACTGTAGAAAACTGTGTTTCTCTTTTTTGTAAAAAAGACAGAGCGACTTCAGAAGTAACAATTTTGTTTAGAGAAACTCCCATCAGGCATTTTTGGGTGCATAAAGTCAGTCTCAAGTAACTCTGTATGATATGATCATATTTTAGCCAAATAAAAGACAAAACTAAATGTATATACTTGTGTTTGCATGTATTTATATGTGCAATGTCTACATCTTATTGATATGCAGTATATTATTCTAAGGTCACATGAAAAAATATGGAAAATGCACACCAAGTTACTGACCTAAATTTAAGGAGTAGGTGGTAATTGTGATTGAAAAGGCAAGCAAAAAGAAACAACTAGTGAATGAATGAATAAATGAATGAATGAATGAAGACAACTGTATTGAAATGGCATGTGCAATGTCATACTCATGTACAATTATACATAGTATCTACATAAATTTATACATAAAGGAAAACCTTATGTTTACAAGCCAAAACAATGTATAGATTTTGTTGCATTTTATTTATAACAGTGCATAGAATTTAAGACAGAATGTGATATTTCAGTGTTCTCATACATGGTCTTCCTTTCTCAGCTCATCAAGATAACTTTGCTCCAAATGTTTGAAACTTCTTGCTTAGCTTACCTGTTCCCAGTCTGCTTTCTCTGGGCAAGAAAAAAGAAAAGAAAAGAAAAACAATGAGATTCATATCATAACAATGACTAACAGCAAGTGAATTGAGTTCCTCTCAAATCAGTGTCTTCTAGAGAGACATCGTTGCAGTGATGAAATTCCCTTGAGAGGTATCACATTCATTCTTCTCCAGATAGCTCTGAAACTTTAAACACCTTCTTCTCCCTTTTCCATCCCCTCTCTTACTGGCTTTGAAGATGTAAACACCAGAGTAGCAGAATCTATTCCATGTCATGGTGCGCAATGAGGGACAGATTACAAACTATATGAGACACAGACAATTTGAGGTCTTTTTTCCTCAGAGTTAAGAAGCATTATTTTTCCTCCCAACCACTTACCCACATCTGAACACAATCAGACAGACAACTAAAATGCATAAATAGCAGATCAACTAGAAAAAAAAAATAGAGCCACACTTGCATTTTGTTTTGAAGACTTTCAGATAAAAATCAAAGATTGTTTCCAAGCCACACACAGTCCTGCTTTTACAGTCCAAGGCAATACTTTAACCATTTAGAAACAACTGAAGACAAGTTTCTAGTTTTCTTTTGAGTGACAGTCAGAAAAAAAATCAAGTCTGATTTAAGTGGCAAAGATACCAGATCCAAATAAATATAAAACATAGTATAATTCAGATACTGTCACTCAAAATGTCTGGAAAATCCAGAACAGATTTTAAACTTCAAAGTTGTTAGCCCTAAAAAATGTAATATAACACATTTGGGTACTGGACCCCAAAATGTTTATTTTTATGGGCAATTGGAAAGTACTGAAATACTTAGACACTCAAAACATCTATTACTGTATTTTCTTCTTTTCTGATCTTTTTTTCTGAAGGAAGTTTTTAAGGACAGATTAAGACACAAGCAGTCTTTCTTTTTGCCATTTTTATTGTTACCCATGTTGATTTTTTTTTTACAGCAGTTTTCATGGTAGTGCAATGTTTACTTACAGTTTGTTAGAGTCTGCTTAAATTGACGGACTAAGAGTGTCAGGCTCTAAGTAAATGCAATTGTTTAGTCTTATCTGGCAAATAACTTTGTCTTTCCCATGTCTACTTTTGTGAACCACATGTCATCCATCAATGAGACAGAGACTCTAAACTTGCATGTAAAAATTAATGAGGACCACTAATGAGAACATCATAGATTTGGTAAATTTTAGTAAGAACAATATCAATTTTACCTATCAATGTTGTTGGTTCTCAAGAAATTGAAAATTTTTATATAATAAGCTGCTTTTTTATCATATCCCATCAGATCTTTTGTTCCATTTTTTAAAATTATGGTTTCATATAGGAAACATTTCTCCTAACCCTCCCTCTAAGTACCCTTACTAGAATCCTGAATTATTTGATGCAATAGATAGAAATATTTTGCTCTGACAGCAATTTTATCATTATTTTTACTCCTTTTTCTGTCTTGGCTACTTTATTCATTCAACCTAATTCAATGGATTGTAATTCATAGTGCATCATTCTTAGGGGAGGGCAATGCAAATCTAACTTCTTTTCTTCTTGTTGTCAAATGCTACACAGATATTTATTGTTAGAGTTTAGTATCATTGCATTTAACGGGAGTCTGACTTGACCTACTTTGATGGGAATGTGTTGTGCAATTAAAAATTACTAACCACAGTGATTGAGTTGACACATTTCCAACTCTATATAAAGTTTCTCCAAAACGTTTATTGAGATGGAGCATGAATTAAAATTATTATGGAATTACTTCTGCAGACAGGAAGCAAATGACAGAAAAACACTGCTACAAAATTTTATTCTCTGCTATTCAGGGTACAGCATTTTCCATTATAATATTTTACTTGTCCTTGAATATTGATAATGATTCATTATCATCCTTTAGAACCAGAATTCCCCATGTAGTTAACCCTTATCTCCTCTTAAGTGACCAGTTTAATTCTTCTTACTAAAATAATGACTCATACCTAAATAAACTTTTTTAGCTCTCTGAATTAAAAGCTGTTCATGGGATTTCATTAAATTTATTTGCTGCGTTTTTGAAGTATCATTGCTTATTTTATTTTTGATATTTATCACTGCTGCACATAAACTATGCTAAATACAACTCAAAACAACCCTAGATTAAGCTTTTGTGGAATTTATATATTCCCAAGTTAAAAAATTACCCAGAAAAGTCATCAATCCATTCATTTTTTAATATCATTACCAAAGTGCTGATTACATGTACTTTGGGTGTTCCTTTATTGGGGAAAATGTTTTTAACACCTAAAAACCACAAGTAGAGTGTCAGATTAAGCAAAGTTCTTTGTTCCCACAATTTGTTTGAGAACAATTTGTATCCGTAAGCAAAAATTGATATCAACAGGGCTGTAGCCCAAAGTGCTGACTTAGACCATGTGTTAGCTAACAGATTAAAAGGTAACAGGTATGTAGTCAGAAAAGACCAATATCAACTAGACATCAGAAACCCAGCAGATGAAGGAAGTAGGGAATCCTATTAATTTCTATTCGAAATTGTTTCAAGACTTTTATTGCATTTGTCTTGCCTGGAAAGCAAGATTAAATCCTACTCAACTGAAAACTCATTTTCATAGTACACCCTTATTTTAAAGTGGTTAAAACAAAATCAGTTGCTGGTGCATCACAAAAATAAAAACCAGTGTGTCAAAAGAGAGCTGTTGTCTAAACTATGTAAACAGGAAAACCTAATCTGTCTAAAGTTTCCTATCTGAGCAGCTTTTTGTTGTTGTTCAGCAAGCATGTTGGTACGTCATCAAGAAAGCATGAGGAAGCTGCCTGCAATGGCTAGAATTCTGATTCTTTGACCTAGTAATTCATCACAGGGTAATTAAGATGGGAATTGTCGTAAACAAAAGAACTGAACCAATTTTTTGTTCTGTATACCAGAAAGGGAAGAAACCAACGGAGAGGAAGGATAGGTCAAAATGTGTTTCAGATTACGACTTATCTTCACTAGCAATTGAAATAAAAATGTGAGCTCAAATTAAGATAAGTTGATTAACCAGTCAATCTATACAAAACTTGAAGGTAATGTAGCTTCAGATTTGAAAATTTCAATTAAAAACTGCTTTATCCCTGAAAACCCCAAAAGATTTCCCTTTTCTTAATTGGTTCTCTGAAATAGCAGCAATACATGCATTTGCTCTTATGAAAAATATGAGGCCATTTTAGTTTATAGAAAATATGTGAGACGGACTTTTAAGATAGAACTGACAAACATTTGTTGCCATTACAAGTCCTGTTCTGTGTTCTTAAAGAGAGGAACTTGAAAAACTATCAGAGGGGAGCTGCTCAGGCAGCTAAAAGTTTGGGCAGTGACATAGTAATCAAAACACTGAGGATTTGAGATTATTCTTTCTGGAAGCAAGATGTATTTGCAGTTTAATAATGTTTTTGATATATGTGAAGACTCACCTAAAAAGCTGTTAGTAGCCATGACCATGTTAATATTAGCGATGGTGATGGTGATGATGATGATCTCAGCAACTAGGAGACAAACAGCAAAACTGAAGAATATTCTTCTGTGTGAGCATTTACTCACTTGGAGCTTTTAGGAGTTATTGCCAACTTCCAGGCTATTAAAGGTTGTCATTCTCCCTCTGAATGCATTGATTTTTTCATTAGTAATCTTGAGTTGTGACTTCTCTCTTCTGCATAGGTTTCTTTCATGCACCATTCAGAACTTACCTTTTCTTTTGGTAAAGCAATGGTGAATTACTTGCTAGCATTCATCATTTACCCTTATTCTGGATTACAATCATTTCCCCAACTGCTTCATAAACAAACATTTCTTGTAATGGCAAAATATCTACCTAGAAAGTTGAGAGAAAGAGGTAATGACATTGGTTTCTTTTTTCACTGTTAATCAGAGAAACACTGAAAGTGTCCTTTATGACTAAACATTTAAAGAAATGAGACTATACATGTTAATGAGGTCTCTGTCTGGAGTCTTTGGTTAGCATTAAATGTACACTTCCAACATCCTTTTTTGTTAACTTGACTCAATTTTTAAATTGAGATTCCAAGGTGATCAAATTTAAAATCTCCAAATAACTAACTTTAAACATCATAAATTATGAGTTTGGATCCCATCTTACTGAATTCATCTGTGAATGTGAAATACAGCAATGAATTATCATCTTGATGACACAAATGGAGAACAAATTTCTGAGCAATCATGAACCAAAATTGATGGGAACACAATGGGGAAAATGTAGAAACTGCACCAAAGTACCAGGAAATTGGCGATAATTTTTTTCCCAATGAGAAGCAAGTAAAAACTTATAATGAAGTAAGAAGAAAAGATAAATGTAGTAAATATTTGTTTCCCACAAAGCACTGGAATAAATACTAGATACCAGGGAAGACTGCTTATCTCATACTGTACTTTGGTCAATAAAATGAATTTTTAAAATCTCTCCAGAGAGTGAGCACCCTCTTTCTTTCATTCCTGGCTGTCTTTTCTCCCAATGCCCTAGAACGCTGTTAATTTAACAGATGGTAGTCAGTGCTTATGTCCACATAGTACCAGCACAGAAAGCTGAAAGAAAAATAGTTCTCTGACCTCTAAAAAGAAATTAATTTGGGCTGGGGATGTAGCTAAGTGGTAGAGTGCTTGCTTAGCAAGCATAGGGCCCTGAGTTCAATCCCCTGTATCACACACATGAAAAAAAAAAAAAAGAAAAAAGAGAAGAAAGAAAGAAAAGAAAAAAAAACTAATTTGATGATTTTTATTTTGAATTGACTTATTTTGAGGATTGAATAAAAAGGACTTAGGTTTGCATGAAATCAAAAAAAGATCGAGTAGCAAAACCAAATTTTGGGTCAGCGGACAACTAAGAAAGCAGATCTAATAACTCAACCAGCATGATGGATAGGCACCATATGCTGAACATTTACTATATGTTAAGTTTCTACTAAATGAATACAACTTAAAGTGCCCTTTGCAAAGGGCTTACTATATGAATTTTAAACATTTAGAAAACAGAGACTAAGTGGCTTACACGCCTTTCCCTGCCCACCCTATAACTTCACAGAAGGGATCTATAGCTCTCTCATGGTACTTAGTCTTTTCCATGTTTTATTATGGCTATCTCTTTTTGTTTGGTTGGTTGTTATACCAGGAGTTAAACTCAGAACCTTGCACTTGCCAGGCAGGCATTTATGCCACTGAGCTGTATCCCTGGTCTTATGGCTATACCTTTTAATTGTCTCATCCTCTTACTACTTTAAAATTATGTATTTTGAAATTTATGCATTTAAAAAAATATTTTCATATCTTTTAGATCTAGTCCCTAATCTTGTTCAATAAATCAATATTTTACATGAATACTTACTACAATTTAAGAATTTTGTCTAGAAGTTTTGTTTTGAAATTCTAATAGTCTCTTTGTTTACGTCTTATGTGTGTTCTGTGTGGTTTTGAGGTGATCTTTTAACCTTTCTAAACACTTGAGATGCTTCATCTATGAAATGGACGTTATACTATTATTTAAAAGTGTGGGAGTAAGGCATTGGATAATGCAAAAAATGACTGCAAAAAGTAAGAAACAACAATAAAAAAAAATCTACCTCAGAAGCTCTCCTATCTTAGCAGAGAGAGAATTGGTTAAATAAAAACAATAAGTAAAAAAATATATAGAATAAAGGGAAATCATTTAAAAACACAAACTAAACTTTGTTACTTAAATTAATGAACATTCATTTTCAATATATTCATGAAAAAAGATAATTTTTCTTTTAGTACAGTCAGTCCCTCTAACTGGAGTTTGCCATGTAAGTTCATAAGGTCTCATCCAACAGTTTCCAGTTTCTTTCTATTAAGTGTAGTAACTAATAATACTTGTGAAACTGACAAAAATACATTAGATGCTTATATTTATTAACCACAGAAATTGTCTCATGCTTGTGTGTTGTAATAGTTCAATGCAATGGATGAATCAAATTTATCTTTCAAATAACTCAAACATGACCTATAGAAATAACCATTTTTATTCAACTCCAGTAATTCATCTGTTCATCTAGTATTTAACTGACATGTGTAGCTATAATAGTTAATATATCTGGCATAAATAAGTTTACAAACACAATCTGTCTTTAGGTAGTAAGTAGCTCTGCTGCTCAGCTTACCTTGAGGAGTAAACATACTGAAGAGTCAGTGAAGGTCAGATAGAAAAGCTTCTATTACATACAGTTGTTGTTACTGTCCTCATTCTTAGCACACAGCCTAGGAAGGGATTTATTCAACATAGTTGAAAACAAAGAGGGCAACTGAGTTTTACCTTCTTGGATCAGTTTAATGGGATACTAATCTCACTCTTACTCTTAAGTTTTGTAGGAATGACAAGAGAAAATGCAAAAAGAGTCATATGTGAAAATAAAAGCAATGCCAAAGCTTCTGTTAGACGAAGAAGGAAGCTGAAAGCCAGTGTTGATAAAAGATAGAAATAAACTTTTCCTTTTTAAGACTTTGACATGTCACTTTTTCAATTTGAACCCCTCCTATTTCTTCCCTATCTATTACTTAAACAAAACCACTGGAAAATGTAAAAGATTAGATGTATCTTTTGATTCCCCTGTATAATCTTTTCTATTTATTCCATGATGTCACAGCAATTGCTTTAAAATCATTTAGCTCCAAGTTCTCAGACAAAAGCTCTTAGAAGTGAAAGTTTCTTTTTAAAGTGAGACTTTAAAAAGTTACAAAACATTAAAAAATAAACAAGGGACCTGTACTAATCATAGAAGAGGCAGGTCGTACCAATGCTCCCCTCACCCCTTGAGGACCTCTACAGAAGCCTAGAGTTCTACAAAACACAGCAAATAATTTTAATAATCTCATTTCTGCCACACATCCATTCAAAAATCAAGCATGCCACACACAAACAAAGATGTTAAATCCTGGCAACTAAAGTAGATTTTATTGCAAGTGTCCTGAGAATACAAAGCAGAGTTATTATATGGCACAATACACAGTAAGGCAGCCTTAGACAGTGTACTCACAGCTGCCACACTGAATGCTGTTCTCTTTGTCTTTCACCCCTGCTCTAATCTAGCTAGCTGTTCAGTACCTCCCCTCACATATGCATACTGGACAGTTGCTTCTTTTAATAAAACAAAGCAAGCCAATTATTTACTAGTCCCAGAACCAGTTGTTAGCCACACATATCTACCTACCGCTTCTAGCCACACTCTGGGAGGGCTAGCCATAGTTCATTCAACTACACACTTATCTTGCTCAGCCCTCAGCCTCAAAAGAATACCTCACTGTCCTCCTAGTCAAACATGCTTTCCACTGTATTTGTAGCTGTGGTGAAATAGAGTGTACTTCAAAGAGAGATCTCTGTCCCATGTGCAAATTATGAACCTATCACAATGTGAAAGAAGAGATTTTTGATCATCTCACTAAAGTCTCATGAGCAACATATACTAATTCAAATCACATCATTTTGACTATGATTCATCTCTTCCTGTATTTATGCTGTGATTCTAATTATTCATAGTAGAACATGAAAGTATGATTCCTTTGTCAGTAATACTTCCCACAATGAGATATTCAAATAGATCTTTAAGAGATATTGCCCTTTCCTTTTTTCTCCTCTCAACAGATTTTTATTTGTACCTTAGAAAAATGCTATTAAAAAGATCAATAAAATTGACTAAAAAACCTACCTAGACCATATGAGAAAAAAAAGATTTCCATTAATAAAATCAGAGATGAAGGATGAACTATCTCTACTGACTTTACAATAATAAAATTAATTATGGGAAAACCATTGCAAACTGTATGCCAACAAATTAACCCAATGATAAACAAATTTCTAGATACACAAAATACCAAAACTCACTCAAGAAGAAATAGAAATTCTGAATATTCTAAGTGAGGGAGAGAGAGAGTTAATAATTTTTTCAGATATTATTTTATTGTTGTTAAATTTTAATTTTTGTTGGCACACATTGGCAGTGAAAAATGATTACATTCCTTATATGGAGTTGGTACATGTACATACACATTCCAATTCCTTTTTTGATCCATATCCCCACCCCACCCCCACCTCTTGATCCTCTTCCCATTTGAGAATGACCTATATCTCCGTTTCCTATTATCTACATTTTGTGTGTGTGTGTTTCAAACAGGTTCGCGCTATGCAGTTCAAGTTGGTCTTGAGCTCATTTTGTAGCCCAAGCTGGGCTCAAACTTGCAAGATCTCCTGCCTCAGCCTCCAAGTTTTCTGTTTTGTATATTGTATTTTTACTCTGGGTTTCCAGTTAATAATGTTTTAAGATGTCCCACAAATAAAATTCCAAGCCTAAGTGGCTTTTAAGGTGACTTATACTAAACATTGGAAAAGGATTGATTTCCATGCCTGATAAACTCTTCAAAAATATATAAAAGGAAGAAATTCTTCCCAACTTACTCTGCAATGTCAGCATTGCTCTATCATAAAACCAGATAAAGACATTGCAAGAAAAGAAAACCACAGATCAATGTCCTCTGGGAATATACATATTAAATTCCCAACAAAATACTAATGACTTGAACTCAATAATATTTTTCATATTTTATTTAAAGAAAGAGAGAAAAGAAAATTTAAAAAACAAAATAGAAAAAATGAAAAAATATGTAGAACACAGAATTCAAAAAAATTAACATCATAAAATCTCTAGTTCATACATTACATATTGTAAACATAATTATAGTTGTTAAAGTTACAAAATCAAAGCACAGAAAGTGGGTAGATACTCAGATGTTCACAGTGCAAACTCTTCTGTTCAATGATCTAATAGAAATTTAGTGATATGGTCATCTATCTTACACATTATACATACCATTATATTCTTTAGAGAACTTTCCTTTCCTTTCACTTTTACAATATCTATGATACTTTTTGGATCCCATTATTCTATAAGTTCTTATTATTTTTTACACTAGAGACACAATGTGATATTTACTAGTGTGACTCTTGTTCATTTCACTAATGAGGATATTCTCAAGTTGATTCCATTTACCTATAAAGGCCTCAAGATCGTCCTTGTTTATAGCTGAATAGTAGTCCATTGTATAAAAATACCACATTTTTTTATCCACTCTGCAGTTGATGGGCATTTTGGATGTTTCCAAGATTTAGCTATCCACAAACTGGGCTTCTATGAACATGGGCACACATATATCATTGCAACATGACCTTTTTAAATTTTCTGGGAAAAAGCCCAGAAGGGGAATAGCTGGATTGAATGGAACTTCCAATCCTAGTTTTTTGAGGAATCTTCATACTGATTTCCACAATGATTGCATCAGTCTGCACACCCAACAACAGTGAAGAAGTGTTCCTTTTTCCCTGCATCCTTGCCAACATTTTTTATCAGTTGTTTTCTTGATAGCAGCCATTCTTTCCAGGGTGAGATGAAATCTCAATGCTGTTTTAATATGCACTTCTCAAATGACCAGTGATGGTGAACATTTCTTCATATATTTATTTGCCATGTGTATATCTTCATCTGAGAACTGTGTGTTCATCTCAGATGCCCATTTTTAGAGAAAGTCTTTGAATTTGGGGGGCTTGATGTTTTTCAGTTCTTTATATATTCTGGATATAAGTCCTTTGTCTGAGGGATTATTGGCTAAAATTCTTTCCCATTCTGTGAGTTTTCTTTTCACTTTGTTGGTGATTTCTTTTGAAGTGCAACAAATTTTCAGTAATATGAGATCCCAGATATTTGATTCTCTGAAGTATTTCCCATGTGGTTTGAATTTTATTCATGAATTCTCTCCTTACTCCTATGTCTCCAAGATTTTTACCTACCTTGACCTCCAGTAGATTTAGTACTTCTTAGATCCTTGATCCATTCTGACTTTAGTTTAGTGTATGATGATAGGCATGGGTCTATTTTCAGTCTTCTGCATGTGAAGAGCCAATTTTTCCAACACCATTTATTAAAGAGGCTATCTTTATTCTAGTGAACATGTTTAGCACTTTTGTCAAATATAAGATGGCTGAGTGTCTTTGTAGTAGTGTTTGCATCTTCTAATCTGTTCCATTGATCCTCAGGTCTAGTTCTTTACCAGTGCCATGCTGATTTTATTACTGTGGTTTTGTAGTATAGTTTCAAGTCAGGAATTGAGATGCCTCCTGTCTTGCCTTTATTTTCCACAATCACCTTTGTTATTCTAGGTTTCTTCTGTTTCCATATGAATTTTAGGAATATTTTCTATAGCTCTGTAAGGTATGCTAATGGTATTTTGATTGTGATTGCATTGAATCTGTATAACAGTTTGGGGAGTATGGACATTTTCACAATGTTGGTTCTTCCTAACCAACAGCAAGGAATGTCCTTCCATTTTCTATTATCCTCTTCAATCTCCTTTTTTAGTGTAGTATAATTTTCAGCATATAGTTCTTTTACATTCTTGGTTAGATTAATTCCTAGATATTTCATTTTTTTAGATGCTATTGTGAAAGGAGATATTTCCATAATTTCTCTCTCATGGAGTTTTTTGTTTGTGTACAGAAATGCTATTGATTGTTGAGTGCTGACTTTGTATCCAGCTAAGCTCGTTAATTTGTTTATTATCTCTAGTAGTCTTTTAATGGAGTTTTTGGGATCTTCTATGTAAAGTATCTTCTCATCTGCAAATAATGATAATTTAACTTCTTTTCCTATTTTGTTCCTTGTATTTCTCCCTTTTGTCTGATTGCTATGGCTAATATTTGTGGAACTATATGGAAATATATTGAATAGTAGTCACAGTGGACATCCTCGTCTTGCTCCTGATTTTAGAGTGAAGGCTTTCAGTTTTGTCCATTTAGTATAATGTTGCCTAGTGGTTTGTCATAGATGGCTTTTATGAGATTGAGGTACATACCATCTATTCCAAGTTTCTGTAGGGTTTTTATTATTAAAAGGTGCTAGACTTTATTGAAAGCTTTTTCTGTGTCTATTGAGATGATTATGTGATTTTTATTTTTGGTCTGTTGATGTGGTGTATTACATTTATTGATTTGTGTATGTTGAACCATCCCTCCATTCCTGGAATAAATCCCACTTGGTCATGGTGTATAATCTTCTTGATGATTTGCTGCATTCTATTTGGCAATATTTTATAGAGAATCTTTGCATCAATGTTCATTAGTGAGATTGGTCTATAGTTCTTCTTTTTGGCTGTGTCTTTTTCTGGTTTTTGTATCAGAGTGATACTTGCCTCCAAGAATGAGTTAGGGAGGACTGCTTCCCTTTCAATTTCATTGAAGAGTTTAAGGAGTATTGGCATTAAATCTTCTCTAAATTTCTTATAGAATTAAGCCATGAATCCATCAGGACCTGGGCTTTTCTTTGTTGGTACGTTTTTAATCACATTTTTTATTCAGTAGCTGATATTGGGCTATTAAAAATTGTTATAGCTTCTTGATTGAGCTTTGGTAGTTCATATGTTCCTAGAAATCTGTGCATTTTCTCTGTGTTTTCCACCCTATGTGAGTAGAGATTTTCAAAGTAGCTGTTCTTGATCTTTTGAATTTCCATGGGATCTGTAGTAATTTTTCCTTCTTTTCAGTCTTTATTGAGTGGATTTTAATTTTTTCTTTCTTTTTCTTCATAAGTTTCACAAGGGGTTATCAATTTTGTTTATTCTCCTGAAAAACAGCTTTTTGATTCATTAATCCTTTGTAATATTTTTTAGTTTCAATTGCATTAATTTCTGCTCTAATCTTTATAATTTCCTCTCTTTTATGAGCTTTGGGCTTGACTTGCTCTTCCTTTTCTAGAAGCTTGAGATGTAGCATTAGGTTATTTATTTGTGTTTGTTCCATTTTCTTGATGGGACTATTTATTGCTATATATTTCCCTCTTAGAACGACTTTCTTTGTGCCCCATAGGTAACAGTATGTTGTATCTGCATTTTCATTGTATTGTAGGTATTGTTTTATTTCTTCTTTAATTTCATCTGTAACCCACTGGTTATTTAGAAGGTTGTTATTTAATTGCCATATGTTTATGCAGGTTTTGCAGTTTTTTGCCATTGATTTCCAATTTTAGTGCGCTATGATCAAATATTACGCATGGATGATTTTGCTCCTTTTGCACTTAGTTAAAAATGCTTTATGGGTTAATTTATGGTCTATTTTGGAGAATATCCCATGTGCAGCTGAGAAGAATGTATGTTCTGATGTGGTTGGGTGGAACACTCTGTAAACATCCCTTAAATCCATTCACTCACAGGTATGATTCAGTTGTGTTATTTCTTTGCTGAATTTTGTCTAGTTGGTCTATCTCTTTGTGACAGTGGGGTGTTAAGGTCTCCTATTACAATTGTGTTCTTGTGTATTTGGTTTTTCCTGTCCATTAGTATTTGTCTTATATGGTTGGGTGCTCCTGTAGTTGGTGCATATATATTTATAATTGTTAGTTCTTCTTCTTGTAGTTTTCTACTTACAAGTATTTAGTGGTCTTCTTTATCTCTTTTAATCCATTTAGGTTTGAAGTTCACTTTGTCTGCAAACAGAATAACTACCCCTGCTTTTTTCTAGGTTCCTGTTGCATGGAATACTGTTTTCCATCCTTTGACTTTTAATCTATGAGTTTGTTTTTGAGTCAGATGTGTTTCTTGAGCCATTCTATCAACCTGTTTCTTTTGATAGATGAATTGAGCCCATTTACATTTATGAATATCACTGATATGTACTGGCTTGACTTTGCCATGTTGTGTTCCTATTGTTGGTTTCCTGTTTTTCTCTCTTGTTTAATGTCTTGTTCATCCTGGTGTTTTCTTTCTGTTGTTGCTCTGGAGATTGTGGTCATTTTCATCTCTATCTAGCATGTCTTTTAGTACTCTCTCTAACGCTGGTTTGGTGGACAAAAGACTTTGCCATGTTGTGTTCCTATTGTTGGTTTCCTGTTTTTCTCTCTTGTTTAATGTCTTGTTCATCCTGGTGTTTTCTTTCTGTTGTTGTTCTGGAGATTGTGGTCATTTTCATCTCTATCTAGCATGTCTTTTAGTACTCTCTCTAATGCTGGTTTGGTGGACAAGAATTTCTTCAGTTCTTTGTCATGGAAGTATCTTGTTTCTCCATTAAATTTGAAAGACAGTTTTGCTGAGTACATCAGTCTGGGTTGAAAGTTGTTTTCTTTTAGGGCTTAAAATACTTCACTCCAAGCTCTTCTTAACTTGAAAGTTTGTACTGAAAAGTCTTCCATGATTCTAATAGGCTTTCCTTGATAGATCAGTTGTGTCTTTTCTCTAACAGCTTTTAGTATTCTGTTTTTATGCTGTGTGTCTGGGATCTTAATTATTGTATGTCTGGGTGTAGATTTGTGTTGGTTGTAACTGTTTGGCATTCACTGATTTGTGAAACAGGCTCACTTATTTGTATAAGTGAGACTGTTTGGCCTCACTTATTTGTATACCAGATTTTTTTCCCCCATGTGTGGGAAATTTTCTTCTATTACTTGTGTGAATAGTTTAGTTATGTCCTTTTCATTGACGCCTGCATCTTCAATGATGCCTATTAGTTTTTTATTGTTTCTCTTGGTACCATCTTGAAGCTGCTGGATCATCATTTCATGCTGCTTTGTTGTTTTTATAAGTTCTACCCTTTCATGATCACTATCTGCAATCCTGTCCTCAACGTCTGAAATTCTATCCTCAGCTTCATTTAAATGGTTTTTCCAGCTTTCAATAGAATTTTTTGCTTTTTGGATATCTCTTTGAATTTGTTTCATGGATTCTGCTTGTTTTCTGCACTGTTCATTCAAAGTTTCAATCAATTTCCCATGCTTCTGTATTTTTTTTATCTATGTCTTCTCTACCCATGTTGAGCAACTCATTTACTAAGGTTGTTATTTTTGTCTTTACACAAGACATTATTTCTAATGAATTCAATGATATTGTAAAGCCATTAAAAATAAGATTTATCACAAGAATGAGAGATTGACTTAACATCTAAAAATAAATAAAACTAAAATAGTATGTGAGTTGAATAAAAAATAAATAGTACATGTCATCTTAGCAGATGCAGACAAAACTCAACAAAGTTTATGATTAAGATACTTATCAAATTAGGGATAATTCCTCAACAAGATAAAGAACATCTAAAAATCCACATTATATTTAATAGTGTTTTATCCTAAAGGTCAAGAAGACCAGGATATCTACTTTCACAAGTGCTATTCACCTTATTACCAGAGATTCTAACTAGGAAAATTATTTAATTAATAGAAATAAAGGCCTCCAGAATGGAAGAAATAAGTAAATCTATTTCTGTTTGCTTATGAGAGAATCTTACACACAGGAAATTTTCTATACTCAAAGAAAATCCACAAAAACAAAGAAACTATTACAACTAATAAATAATTTCAGAAATATTGCAAGAAACAAGATGAATGTTTGGTAATCAATTAGTGACAGCAATTGTATTTACACACAATAAGTCAACAGCATGAAATTAAAACTAAAAGAACCAAAAAGAAAAACTAAAGACTTTAGTACATTTAATATGCAAACATTAAGACTTGTATAATGAAAACTACAAAATATGTTTGAAAGAAAAATCTTTTTAAACTTTAGTAATGAAAAGTTCTTGTGTTAGTCACTTTTCTGCCATTGCTGAGAAAAAAATAACTGACACCCATGATTAAAGGAGGAAAGGTTCACTTAGTGCACAGTTTGTGTAGGTTTTCTTCCATAATCAGCTGGCTCAAAGGCAGGATGGCATGGCAAAGGAGCAACAGTTCATGGTAGTGGAAGACAGCAAAAGCAACAAGAGCCAAAGGGGAGGAGAGCAAGAGCAAGTTTCTTTGTCTCCCTTATATTGTATGCAATCTACCTGCCCCAGGGTGGGTGTAGCACTCTGACTCATAATCCCAGCATTAGACTATGAATCAATCACAAACTCTAGAAGCCTGCCCCTCATAAGGCTTTGTGGAGACATCCAGACACAAACCATAATAGTACATTAATGAATTACAAACCTAGGACAGTACTATTCCTAAAGTTGATCTTCAGATTCAATGTAAACTATCAAATTCCATCAACTTTGGTTTTAAAAGTTAAAAAACTGATTCTAAAGTTTATATGGAAGTGAAGAAACTTAAAATAGTCAAAATATTCTTGAAAAATGGAAAGCACAAGGTTGGAGAACTCACACTTCCAAGTTTTAAAACTTACTATAAAGTTACATTATAAAACAGTGCAGTATTGCCATGAAGATAAATATAGATTTATCAATCTATATTTATCTAAAATATAACCTGAAATTTATGGTTAATTTATTTCAGACAACAGTGACAGAACAATTGAAAAGAAAAAGCACAATCCTGTCAACAAATAATCTTTGCACTACTGGGTATGCACATGCAAAACAATGAAGTTCTCTCATACTTGTATATGATGTAATTCTTCCTAGAAAAGAGAACAATTTGAGGACTTCTGGAGTACTCTGACTGTCAAACAATAAGATAGTACTGTTACTGTCTTTCCAGTTAGATAGACAAAGGCTGCCATTATCCAGACCTGAGGAAAGTTGGAACTGGGGGAAGTGATAGAAGAAGTAGAGATTTATAGCCTATATGGTGTAAAAGGAAAGAAAATATGTGGGTGATTATCATAGTGAACATCCTTTGGTTCTTCTTCAGTCAATATGTGGTAGAATTTACTTACATGGAGATAGTTGAGTTGGTAATCCTGCTTCAGAGAGTTCTTTCATTTCATGTTAGCTGAGTGGTCATGTGGCCTGTGACAAGATTGAATATGAAAAAAATGATGGAGGTGACACAGGATAGGAAATTAAGCAGAACATACAAATAGCTGGGATACTAGTGGACAGTGGCCACAGGAGGCTTTTATCATGACTTGTACTTCTGGTCCAGGAGGTTTGGGCACTCCTAGGACACTGAGGAAAAATAACTGATCTAATTATTTTGCAGATAGAGTGTTTTTGGGGGTGGGAACAGGACTGTTCATTATCAGAAGCAATAAAAGCATACAAGTAAGGCATGTAAGGATGATGGATTTGGGGTTGAGACTGGTCAGGTCTGAGGCATTAAAGGGAAAACATCTGAGTTGACTAACTCTCAGTTAATTTCTAATAAGACTTAATCAAAAGAGTTATGATCATGGGCCAGGGATTTAGCTCAGTGGCTTAAGCACCTGCCTGGCAAGCACGAGGTCGTGAGTTTGATCCCCGGTACCAAAAAAAAAAAAAAAGTTATGATCATTAATACTTATTTATTATTTTAGTTTATTTTTTCCTCCCCATTTAAGACCTCTTCAGAAAATTCCAATTCTACTAAACCAAGAGAGAGGATTTTGCAGAATATAGTGTGGCTAAACAGGAGGAGATAAAAGCTCCAATATTCAAGCTGGTAATGAAAACTGCATTCACAATTCAGGCTCCTGGGAGGAACAGGGGGCCCCGTGGCAAAGAAAAATAGGTAGTAGACTTCCAACATTCCTAAATCCAGAATCTTCAACCGGTTTCCAGGAGATATGGCAGATATTGCGGCACTAGACATTGGGATAATATTAGATAGCCCAAACTTTACATGTTCAATAGTGATCTGTGTACTCAACCAAATTTGAAAAGAAAATTCTGGTCTCAATAAAGCAGGAACAATCTTAGGAGCTAAGGCTTGGACTAGACCTCTTTGCGTCTGACCATCCACCCCCCCCCCCACTTCAAAATAGATGGAAATTCATTTTTAACATCTGTAAGATCATAGACTCTTGAGAACTGGGGAAAGCAGTTTATCTTCCTAGAAAATGAACAGCAAATTTTGTGGACTATTGTTCAGGAATTCCTTGTCTTCCCTCTTATCTCTCTGTGGGCTCCAAGTGAGATCACAAATGGACATGCTAGTCTTGCATCCACCCTCTATTAGAGTTCCATCAACTTTATGGAAAAATTCAAAAACTGCTGTGCCCTCCCTGTTTCTTCCCAACTCAGTGCATTTCTATATCTCTTATTTTAAGTGGAAAGTCCATCTGATATCCTTTGTCACTGGTTGTGGCTTTGAAAGAATCTTCCACAAGATGTATCCCTTCTTACTACAGAGAAGTACAGTGAGCCCTAGAGCTATTGAACTGCTGGTCAGTAGAATATGTTATCAGAAGTTATGATACAGCTTCGTAGGTAGATCTCTTGGAATTTCTGCAAGTAGATAAAGTTGGATCTTACCTAAAATTAGTTTAGATCTGTGAGAACATCTTTTTTTATTTAGAGAAAAAATCCAAACAGAAAAAAGGATAGAAATAATACAGAATTTCAATAAAATAACAGTAAGAAAAACTAGTCAAAAAATAACAGTAAGAAATCACTAGTTGATAAATTACATATTGTTATCTTAGAAGTAGGTATTCAAGTTACAAAATCAAAGCATAAAAAATGGACAGTCAAACAATGACAGTACAACCATTCTGTTTGATGAACCAAGAAAAACTTAGTAGTATTGTTATCAATCTTGCACACTGAAACATACATACAGTTATATCCTTTAGAGCACTTTCTTTTGCTTTCACTATTACAATAAAAGGAACACTTCTCCCCTGCTGGTGGGAGTATAGACTGGTGCAGCCACTGTGGAAATCAGTATGGAAATTTCCCAAAAAACTAGGATTAGAAGTTCCATTCAATCCAGTTTCAATCCATCACTACCCCCTCTTCGGTATTTCCCAGAAAAATTGAAAAGGTCATATCCCAACAATATATGTGCACCCATGTTTATAGCAGTGCAATTTCTAATACCAAAATCTTGGAAACAAACCAAATGTCTGTCAACTGCAGAATGAATGAAAAAGATGTGGTATTTTTATACAATGGACTATTACTCAGATATAAAAAGGATGATCTTGAGGCTTTTATAGATAAATGGAGGCAACTTGAGACTACCTTCATAAGTGAAATAAATCAGACTCACATTTGTAAGTATGGTATTGTCTCTCTAGTAGAGAGAGCATCTTTAAAATAAGAGATTCCTACTCCTGTGCTCACTTGAGCCCTGAGTGCCCAGCTTTTCCTGTCAGATTTACTTAGTCCATGGCAATATAAAAATTGTACTGTTTTTCCAACTGCAGAAAAATACGTGTGCAAGAAATATGATTTTTATTTATGTAAACCAATTTTATTTTTACCTTGACTCTTCATTCTACCAGCAGTAAAAATTTTGACCTTAAAAATTTTTATGTTTTAGTTAAAATTTATTATTTTTGAGATTTTTCTCCTTACTTTCCTTTTCCTGCACAGTAAATGTTTTGTTTTGTCTGGAATTTGACATAGCAATGGTTTTGTGGCATCATGTCATCAGGTGAAGAGCATGGCTCTGATGTTCCTCTACAAATATTTCATCCCTTCCTGGCCAGTATCCTCAGGATCAGAACATGTCTTAAAATTAAAATATTCCCTTTTCTGATAGAAATGTCTTCAGCAAAGAGTAAAAGATTGATACTCAAAAATTGTATTTTTTTATATCCAAAGATATAAAAATCTATAGAAGTTAAAATCATGAAAAGACAAAACAAGTGTGACATTTCAACCTGTGACCATGGGAACAAGAGCAGGACATGGAGTGACATCATGGGTGAGGGAAGGAAGATGAAAGAAGAAGCACAGTGAAAAAAATGCTCTGTTCCTGTAAATTAAGCTTCAGGGTTCTGGGATATCCCCTCAGAACCCTAGGGACTGACTCAGCATAAACTGATCAAATTATAAAGGCAATTGGCCTGGGACTAGAGCAACATGAAGTTCCCATACAGCTATCTTTACCTATTTTTGAATGCTCATTTCTCTTTTTCCATAGCTCTTCAGGAGTCAACATTCACTCCACTTCCCCGGCTTTTCTTCACCACTGTCCCCAGCCCCAGGAAAACAAGTGCCTAAAATTGTTTCTCACTTTTAAGGACAAAATCCACTATTTAAGAAAGATGTTATTAGTTGGAAGGAGTAGTTAGCAAAGACTTCAAAGAATGGGCTTTGGAATTTTTGAATATTTTTCAAGCGTCAATATTTTGCCTCAGATATTCCTGTTTCAACACATGCTATTATTGGTGGTGGTATTAGTGTTTCATTTTATTGTTCTCAGTATACACACAGAAGGTGAATGACTTTGAAATTATTCTCATTTGGGACAATTGCTAAATGCTTAAGGGTGTTTTTATAAACTCCTTGTAAACACTGACTCACAGATCTACTTTTACTTTGGAAACAGTGTGTTTCCCAAGGATACTGAAACAGATTATTCCGTTGTCTCTATTCCACTCAATTTATAATTTCTGTAAAAGAAATAAAATTTCCAATCCTAAGAGATAAATCTAAATGGTACAGAGTAAAAATGCTAGCTTGAATTTGCCCAATAAAACTTTTATTCTTACTAAAGAAGGAAAAGAAAAAAAGTGTGGCTTTTCCTGGATTTTAATTGGGTTAATGACCAAAAAAATCAAATAAGGTATACATATATTCCTCTAACTTTTGGATTCCAAGGTCCGAAATTTCATTGAATGTTCAACTCTCTGAACTCTTAATATCATGTAAGTTTTAGCAATATGAAAATAAAAGAAAATTTTTTTTATTTAGAGAAAAACAGAACAGAAAAAAGGGTAGAAATAATACAGAATTTCAAAATATAATAATAACATTAAGAAATCACTAGTTGATAAGTTACACATTGTCATTTTATAAGTAATTGTTCAAGTTACAAAATCAAAGCATAAAAATTGAACAAACAATGACAGTGTAAACCAATCTGTTCAATAATCCAACAAAAACTTAGTAGTATGGTTACGTATCTTGCACACTTACACACACATACAAATTTTTTCATGAATTTTATGTGTTTTACACATGGCCTGAAAAATTAGAAAAGAAGCAAGACAGGAGAGTCTTGACCAGCTGGTACTGGGAGTTTTTCTATGAGATTAGTATGTTTTGCATAAGAGAAACAATAAAAATGACTTTGTTTTTTAATGATTCATCACATTATGGAAACACAAGAGACAAAAAGACGGCACCTCTAAGAGGGACACAAAAAGGTAGTGATGACAGGAAGTGCTGAGAGAAAAGAAGCTGGATGGCTGAAGCAGACATGCTTAAGAACTTGCTCCCTTTCAGATGCCTGGGTTCTGATTTCAGAGTTGGAAGCTCAGGTTTGCTGAAGAGTCCTCCCAATCCCATTCTTCTGTCTGTGCTAGTCTTACCAGCAATGATGACAAAGCAAGTTAGTAAATGCGTTTCCTGTAGGGCTACGTGAAACCAGGCTGTTTCTCCTTAGCTTTCAAAAAAACTAATAATATCAGAGTGAAGAAAGCAAATACCATCGCTCCCCCAACATATCTAGAAGGATGAGTGACACATCTGATTATTCACTGAATTGCCCATACTTTACTTAGTTCGTCACCAAGGTCCTTTCGGCATCTTTTACCTTACCCAAAAAGGGTAAGCACACTAGTGGAAATCCCCTGAGCAAACTAGCACATGCTGTACAAAAATATTGTGTCTTTACTTTGTTCTTTTACATGTTCACAACTAAAGGAAAGAGATACAATCAAAATGATAGTCCACTTACATTATAAACAAGAAAATTTAAAGAGACATGACCCAGTTACTCACTTGGGGAGTGACAGTTTGAGAGCAGTACATGAGATCTGAGTTGGTGGATATACAGAACATGTAATTGCTCCTTGAACACTTTCTTATTTCATGGGAATTTATAATCACGGCTTTCTAGAAAAGATATTCAGATCAGTGCATAAAACATACCAATTTTGTGAGTAAGGCTTACAATTTTCTAACTAAGGTTTCAAAACAAGAATGTAATTAGGACACAAATCATTGCCTGAGGCACAAAATCATATCTGTTTATATGGTTTGCAAGGTGTTTGGGAATGCCAAAAAAAGTTTCAGACAGGTAGAAAACACAGAATATGAAACTCAGCTGGGTTCTTGCTCATTTGAGTCTGTATTACAAATCCTGGCATTGTAACTGGTATAGACCACATCAGCCTAACATGAGGAGAAATTCCAAGACAGTAAAAACACCCCACCTGCTCTTTCCAGTTTTATTAAATTATCACAATAACTATAATGATGAGACAGGATAGCTTCCTCAGCTTTTAGAGACTTTGATTTGCTTTACACCAGGAACAATGTTACTTGTCTCCACTAATTTAACCATTTTTATATTCCAATAATGACAATCTACCTGATAATAGGGAATCAAACAGAAATTACTAACTCATTGTCCTTTTCTGTTCTCTGAACTCGTCACCTTATAATTGTAATCTTAAAGCTTCTTCCAAAAGAGAGTCACTGTGAATCCAAAGCATGTGGTCTTACGGCAAGAATCAAGATTAGGTGATTCATTTGGAAACCTAAACAGAATCACCTCTTACAAAAGACATTACTTGTCCACTGATATAAAACTAGACTAGTATAAAACTAGTACCTTTGAACACTGATAATGGCTTGAAAAACAATTTAACAGTTACCAAGATGTTGTCCAGTCCTGGCAAACCTACCACTTTAACCACAAAGCAATGTTGGCATTAATTCTGATGGGCACATCAGAGAGAGAGCCTGAATTATTTGTTTCATCATGTCAGGTGTCTGCCCTGTACACGTAAGTGCCAGCATGACTGGTGTGTACTCTAGGTTCCTCACAAGTTGGATAGCAATCAGATTTCCACAAATAAAATCCTACTAAAATATAAGAAGAAAGTAACTCTTCTATATTTTAAACAAAAGAGGAATACACTTTCTATAAGGAATCAGGTGGAAATGATTTTATTATTTGTGCTTCATATGATATCTGTCTCACCTACTTAGTTCTGCCCTTGCTGTATGTAGGCTATGTACAAAAAAAGTGAGACTGTGTTCCAATAAAACATATTACACAAACAGAAGAAGGCAAAGATTTTGTCTCTAGCATAGTTTGACATGATCTGCATTAAACATAAACAACATTTGAATGAATGCCCACTATAATGAGTAAGGTAAGGATAAGTGCTAGGAATATACCTGGAAAAAAAAGAGAGAAACTACAACTGTGGAAACTAAGAAGTAGCAAGTAAGCTATTTAAATCAAACTTACTATGAGAGGAGGAAAGGAGGGAAGAGACAGAGGGTGGAAAAAAAGAATGAAAATGTGATCTGTACATGTATCAACTCCCTACAAGGAATATGATCATTATGTACTACAAACATGTACTAACAAAAAATAAAAACTGAACTAGCAAGCAATCCCAGTCTGGGAACCAGCACCATGCCTGAGTCACTGCTGGACTGGAACAAACCCCAAGCCCTTCCAGCAAATGAGAAATACCAACCTCACTCTCCCACCCCCTCACCCGCACCATAAGCACCAGGCTTATACGGAGAAACACAGGCTCTGATGATAGCTATAAAGGTGAAATGTAATTAGATGCCTGTGATGCTTTGGTGTTTCACTAACATTGCAGGTCTAGGGCCAGTGGTCTTATCATGGGTTCAGAGGATGGTGGTACACAGTGTAACATCTAGGGGGGAATCTCCTTCTGAGGGTTGCAGCCATTGTTGATTCCCTATGGTCTTGTTTTAGAAGTCCTATATCATTTCCATTGTTTTGTTGGGTTGGGTTTTATTCTTTTGTTTTGTTCTATACCATTTCCATTGTTTTGTTGGGCTGGGTTTTATTCTTTTGTTTTGTATGATTATATCAAATCCGATGGCCAGAGCAGGTATTTCAAAGACAGCAAGTATTATGGTAACCATTTTGGATTTACTATTGGCTTGTTTTGAAGTCCTTTATCACACTCATTGTCTTGTTTTTATTGTTTCTATCTTATTCTGTTCTGTTTGATATTTATTATGTCTGAAGTTATCTACACCTGTTTCAAAGACATCAAAAGGCATTATGGTAACTATGTTGATTTTGTAATGTTTCAAGGCCTGTATCTCTTACACTGGTTTGTTTTGATTCTGTTTTATCCTCTTTAAAATAAAAAATAAATAAAAATAGAAACTGAAAAAGAAAAAACACTTGCTACAAATTACTTTATACAATATAGAATCTTTCTTTAAATCAAAAGTCACCACAAACAAACAATTGATTAACAAGTTTGGATTTTTGTCTCATGATCCTTTTCGGGGGGGGGGGCGGTGTGCAAGGGATCGAACTCATTACTTTGTGCTTAACAGGCAAGCACCTGAGCCACTGAACTAAATCTCTCACCCTTGTGATCCTTTTAAATTGGGCTTTACTCTGTGATCACTTGAGCATGATATAAAATCTGCAATCTTATTCCAAAGTAAGTACAGTGATTTGAGAGTTTGTAAGGAGTAATAGAAAGGTAGAATAATTTAAATTGCTGTATCTCTTCATTTCCTCTCCCTCTGCTTATAGCAGTATACTTTTACTCAAACTTCCTGTTTCTGGCACTTGCCTTCTTGTAGGCTGTTTATACTTCCCCTACTTGTGGTTAACTACTGAGCTGTAGACCTAGTCTCCCTCTCTCTCATTCATTTGTACATATAGGCTAACACTTCTTAACACTTCTGCTCTCTCTGGTCTCTCTCTCTCTCTCTCTCTCTCTCTCTCTCTCTCTCTCTCTCTCTCTTTCAGGATGACTATTCTAGGCACAGTTTTTGCTGTAGTTTTCTATTTACTTCATGCTGTTTCTGGAGAAAGTGGCTATGTGCAGAATGGTGAGTCATTTCTTACTTTTGGGGGGAATATTGGATTATCTCTAGCATATGCTTCAAGTTACTCGTTTCCCTAATAGACCTGAGCAGGCCACCGGGTTGCTATGGCATTCAAGAACTTAGCCTTTACTCAGTTGTTAGTGTGTTCTAATGCCTGACATGGGTTATAAGGACAATACTGTGATGGCTTCTAATGCTTCAGAATCGTTTAAAAAAAGAAGTGCATTGGACTCTTAAAATCTGGATTTTAAATGTTGATTGATGCTTGTGTCTTGCAAAAGAACACTGGAATAGATGCTGCAATTATGCTCAGTGGAAAATCTCTAAGGTAATTTCAGTTTGTCAGAAAATTGAGCTAGATTTGTTTGGTTTAGCTTTTTAAGGGATTCCAAAAACATACCTTTTCATGATCTGGTAAAGTTCAGAAATAATAGTTCCAGTTGCATCGATTCATGTTGTATACCCTAGCACTTAAGCCAGTGTCCAGAACACAATAGTCACTCAATAAGTGTATGAAGATACTTCAAGATACTTTAGTTCTGACAGATTCACGTTAGATGCTTAGTGAATAACAGAAACAGAGTTAAGTGAGTTATCTCACTGAAATACATACAATTACTTTGTAGTCGACAAGTGTATGATATGCAAAACTTGTCTCTGGAATGCTTGAAATGCTTAGTACCTAGAAGCAGATCCTGGAGACTTAAAAAAGTATATTAAAATTCCAACAAAATTATAGACAAAAGTATCTTAGCAGCTGCAGGAGCCCCTTGGAACTTGGACCAGCAATTTGTTCTTATAAATTTAGCTCTGTTACTTTAAGGGTTAAAAAGTACTTTCCTAAAAGACGCTATCAACTCATCAGCCTAATGATTCATTTTAGACATTTTGAGTCATGTTTCCTGAGTCGTATTTCATTAGCTTAGATATTTCAAGCCAATTTACTTAGTACTTACCAACGATGGAAAACCCTTGCATTTTCTCATTAAGGGAATTGTCAGATGAGTGACATTTTTCGTATCATGACCATGTATGAATCACTTTCGAAGGATGATCGTACTCTATCCTATTTCTTTACAGGCATGATAAGAAACATGACAGCTTTATTGTTTTTGAGGTATTACCCTTTTTCTTCTTTGTGGTTATGAAATTTTTTAAAGAAATAAGAATTTCAACTGAAAACTGGGTTTTCACTTCAACTTTTAAAATACCAGATATTTTTAGGTCTATATCTACCCATCCACATGACTCTATCAAAATACTTGCCAGTTTGGAGACACGGAATTTAAAAAATAATCAGTTGCTATTTGTTGAAAGATAAGTTCATTCACTCATAACCACAGGCTAATAAAGACAGGAAAGAATACTTTTTTAAAACCCAAGCCATTTAAATTGTTCCATTTAATCAACTAATTCCATTGAGTAAGAAGAAGTCTTCCAAATCATACTGCATTGCCTATAAAACATATGCCAAAAGTTAAATTTTTATTTAAAAACTTTAATTTAAATCATTAGACATTAAAATATTAATACTTGAGCATTTAAAAATACTAGATTAATTCACTGTTGAAAAGTGCTGACAGGCATGGTGGTAAATTCCTGTAATCCTAGGATTTGGGAGGCTAAAGCAGGAGGATCACTGTGAGTTTGAGGCCATTGTGGACTATTCAGTGACTCAGGGTCAGTTTGAATTACATAGCAAGATGCTGTCTCAAAAAACCAGAAAAGGAAAAGTGCTACTATGTAATTTCAAAACCATATAATATGTTCACTTGATATGGAACACTTTTTCAAAAGAACTCTAATTATCCATTCTAATTTCAAATTAGAATTCCTATTTTTTCATCATTTATTTCTTAGAAACTATGACAGTAACACCCTTATGGAGTATTTATTGTCTTCTAAGCAGTATTTATTGTCTTCTAAGCTAACCTTCTATGGATCTGTTCAACAATTCCAATAGCATGAATTTATACATGAAAACCATCATAGTAACTTGATAAAGGGTCATAACTGCAGTAGAATAGCCTGAATTTAAGCCCATACCTCTCCACTAACAAAAACAAAAGTCTTAAGTACTATGTGCCTCATTTTACTTAAAAGTTTTCTGGCCACATCAAGAAGAACATTCTCTTTGTTGAATGCAATGCAATTTTACAGGAGAATTTTTCTTGGTTACTGAAGAACTCTGCCTAGACCTGCTGAAGAGCCAATAAGCTGTTTTTTGTTTAATGCAGCTGATTTCCTAAGTGCAGGAGAAATTGAATGAACAGTGATTTACATATTGTGTGAGATTATGCAACAAACATATCTTGCCATATTGAATGGCTGACAATAGGAGTTCTTTCTTCTCCTGGTGCTTGGCATCTACGAAAGTATCTTCTATCTAGCTTACATTGTGTGTTGCAAAAATGCATAGAAAAAGCTGACCCATAAGATGCCTGAATCTACATAGTAATGTATGTTCTGTTATATAGGGTCGATGAAAGGTCCAAAGAAAAGTAAAGTTCAAGGCAATGTGAAAATTATCATAAAAAGGAGCCCCACCCTACTCAAAACTGTTATGAGGATACCATCTCTTAGAAAAAAGAAAAATTACAAAGAAACGTAGTTTAAGGGTGAGCACTAAACGGTGGCTGCCTTGTGTTACTTAACATTGTCATTAGATGTCCTATTGTGACACAGGGAATCTTTCTGGCATTAGAATCAGGAGTTAGATGAGTCTGGGTAAGGTAAGAAAGACAAATGTCTGTGTTGTGAGCAGTGCCCACAGCTCTGATCTAACTGAGTTGCTAGAGATGTGTTGTTGTCACTGAACCCACTTGTCACTCAAGTGGTTGGTCCATTTACAACCAAATCATTAACTTTCCCACAGACTTACCACGTTACTTAAATAGAGTGCAGTTTGGACTTACTCATGGCCTCTGCAGCATTCAGTGAGGGTTCAATTTTAATATGTTCCATATTTATTTTAATGTTTTAGAAGTATCAAATTTCAGATATTGATGGAAATAGTAAGAGGCTCACAGAATGGGTAATCAGAATGAGTGTGATTACTATGGATTTCCTCATGTGCCAGTTGAATTATATTTGCTGGTAGATTTGTTTCAGCCTCATAGTTTTACTGAATATTGTGAAATATGCATACAGAATATCTACTTAACTGTAAGGTCTACAACCCATGTTAAAAATCAAATACTATCTGATAAATTGTACTTTCCAAAAGTGACTTTGAAAAATAATATCTACTTTGCTTTATTCCAGAATACCACTATTATCTATAAAAAATATTATCTATAAATTAAGAATCTATAAAAACAGAGACAGTATGCATAACATTCAAAGAATTAAATTTTTCTGATCATGTTTGCCTAAGTCTGTTGCTTCAGATAAATTTCCTTAAACTATCACAGAATGGAGATATTAATGTTACCTTTGCATGGGATATACTTTTTCTACAAGGGAAAGCAAATTTCTAACTATAAGATAGTTATCATTTTCTATCATTTGAAAAAAAATGGAAGGAAATAAAAGACTAGTAATGAAGTCAAAGGTTAAATTAGGTAGCATATAAATGATGACTATAGAGTTTTTCTTACTTGAAATGTGCATTTCATTGTGAAAAATATAGCAGAAGAAAGTTTGGTTTTAATAAAATATTCATTTCAGTGCCTCTTTCTAGTACTCTCACACACTAATCCAAAGGCAGAAATATTTGGAACTTACTATTAAGGATGATGAATTCTTTTCTGTTAGAAAACTGTACATTGAGCTTTTGTTTTAAAATCTTTTTTTTTCTTGTCTTTGCCCTTGGTATTTCCTTCTTTACATAAACTATTACCACTTCACGTCTGCCACAATTCTGCCATTTTATTAAGGTCATACCTGAGTTTTTAAAATTGCATTTTTTTTTACCTCAGTAACACTATGTGTTTATTCCACCCAGGAGACCTGGAAGATGCAGAGTCAGATACAGATTACTCATTCTCCTGCTACGCTCAGTTGGAAGTAGATGGATCCCAGCACTCACTGACCTGTGCTTTTGATGACCCAGACATTAACAGCACCAACCTGGAATTTGAAATATGGTGAGGAAGGCTACAGTGTTTAGAAATAATTTCTGTCTCTATTTCCATCTGCTGTTTTCAGTAGCTGCAAAAGGAGTATCTTGCCTAATGGGATATTAAAATCTAATAATTGCCCAAAACCTCCTGAACACTTAATCCTTTTCTAAAAGACCAAAGCAAAGCAATTCTCACTGTTCCTGTCAGGTCCCAAGGCTACAAATGCTATAGATCTTGAAGATTTCACATCCCTCTGGAGTTTGCAACAGAATTTAAACTCTAGCTGGGGATATAGTTCAGCAGCACAGCACCTACCTGGCAAATGCAAAATCATGAGTTTGATTCCTGAAAAAAAACAATTAAAGAATTTAAACTACTTCTTTTAGACTATTCCTCTCAAAAAAATCTTTTTTTGTCTAACAAGATGCTATCTAGTATTTTCAAGATGCATTTTGTAGTGAAGTTGCTTGGTTTCTAATGGCAGTATAAAACATACTAATGTTTGTATCTAGATCAACCTACATAACCTATTTGTCTTCAATTGCCTCATCTGTACAATGAAATAATCAAACTTACAGGAAGGTTATGGTGATTAAATGGTTCAATACATGTGAACTGCTCAGAATAATTATCCAGTATATAAGGAGTGTAATGGGGAATAAAGTTGAATCTTAACTACAAATATACACCTCAAACTTCTACCTCCTTGATACAGTTTGACTCCAGATGATCCATATAATACATATTTTCCAAAGTCTACAGGAATATGTTAGTTCTCAGTTTCATAAGGCCTCAGATAAAAGCCAGAGAAAAATCAAATCTTTGACTTGAAAATTAATAGAGCCTAGGGAACTTCTTTCTTTCTTCCTCAACAAATCATCTCTTGTTTCCAAGAGTTACTATTTCTGATGATTCTTTTAAACATTACTCTAATGTGAAATCCTGACAGTAGCTATCTCCAAATTAATACCAGAGAGCCTCATTTTTAGTTTCCTATTCAGGAGAGTAAGTCAAGATCCACCAGTTGTAAAAGAGAACTTTTTAAATTCCATAGACACCAAGACAATACCTGACAGCGTATTGTCCAGACAAGCTTTGAATTCCATCTTAATTTTCTGACAGGACTGTCCACTTGATTCACTTTGAGGCCATTCAGGGGATTAATAAATCAGACATCTGAGTGTGTCTTGATGGTCATGGAGGTGTGACCTGAGATCCATGTATGGTCACTGACCCCTTCATTTCTGGCACTGTTTCCCTGTTCTGCTTCCTATGAAATAAGCAGCTTTGCTGGAATTTCCTGCATCTACTCAGGCAGCACTTATGCTGTAATTACTGGGAGAATGTATTCTTGCACTTGTATTCCATACTGTATACTCAATCTGCCTCTGTTTATTCACTTCTATAATTCTTTCTAGAGAGAATAGGAACCTACACTGTCCAGAATGGCTGCAAATAAACTATAGTTAAAGAGCCAAACAACTCATTCTAATGATACACCCATTATTTTGGGCAAAACACCCTCCCACCTAGAGGTTTGATTTTGGATTGTTCTATCAACTGGTTCATGGACTGCTATGAATACTGTGGATTTCCTTGGCCAGCATGAGGCTGACCTTTCTGTCCACTTTCATACATAGTATTGACCACATCTGCTTGAACATGTTCACTTCCTTTGATAAGTCTATTGATTTTGCCAACTATAATGTAATCTGTCCAACACCCCCATTTTGGTTTCTAGTTGGATTTAGATATTTCCACTGAAAAGAGATTTTTAAGACATACTTTCATTGTGAAATAGTAAATAAGAACTTCTTAATAGAACAAAATACTTAGAGAGAGTAGCCGGTTCCTTAAGAGGCATCTTTACTTTAAGCAGGAGATTCATATGGTCTCAAGGCAGAACAAGGAACTAAATTCAGTTGCACAGAGGGCTCTTTTTGCCAGTTAGGTTAGGTTTCTTTTCCACAATAAAACTAGCTTTGATAGAGTGCTTGTTTTCTGCTAATATAAATGTATAAAGAATAAAATTTACAATTTACTGGCAATAGGACATGTTGATGAAGTTGTTACATAGGTGGAATTTTTGGTAGATGCCAGGTCCTCTCTCTCAGAAAATAATGAATGTAACATCAACCCTAGACCTGGCCACCAGCCTTTCAGGCTATTAAACTGATTTAGTTAGTGTTTATTGTGTTGATCTCAAGGATAGACTTGGATTGGCCAAACTCACAGTTAGGTCATCAGCATGTCAATTGACTATTTCACACTGACCCAACTATCACAATGGCCCAAATATTCATACTTTGCTAAGGACTTACAGGAGTTGGCAGAGGGATAAAGGGACTAGGTATGACAGTAGGTAGCATATCAACACAAATCCACCCTTACTGGAAAATCCTGAAACCTTTTCATACAGCAAAATGGCAGGCAGATCTCAGGCGCTTTAAGTGACAAAGCAGAGTCTGGAAAAAGGCAACTGGGATGGAACTGCTATGGCAATGCTGAACTTGGTCTGGAACTGGGATGTTACTTAGGCTCTCTTCATAATAGGGAACAAGGGATGAGTACCTGGCATGTGGTAGTATCTCAAATGGTACTTAATTTTCTTAGTGTGGTTAGATTTTCATTAAAAATATAATCAAAACATTGTTCACATAAAGTTAATAGAAAACCAAAGCAAAAAGAATTGTTGAATTTAAGAGTAGAGGGATCTGGTACAGATCTTGATGTGATTCATTTAAAAAATATTAGTCATCAGTATTTAAAAATCTAGGCACCCCTAGCATGTTGCAAGGTCCTAAATTCAGTCCTCAGTACTGGAAAAAAAAAAAATCTGGGTATTTCCAAAAGTCAGATCTAATAAGGCTGGGTCTATATAGAACAAAAAGGAACTTGAATAGAATTCTAGATGCTTCTTACAGTGAGAAATTTAATGTCTAGACTCCATGGTGTTTCAATTTGAGATGGTGCTTTTTAGGTATTTTGGATGATTTTCACAGTCAGCCCTCACGAAGTAATTGTATTACCTTTGTTTCCACACTTCTGGGGACACCACAATCACTCCCATCTACCACCTACAGATACCACTTCAAATAAGTCAGTTTTTGTTTTCATCGATTACCACCACTGCACAGGCTACACCCTGATATTCTAGGTTTAACTAGAGATACCGGTCAAGTATTGTTATTTTAGTCCTTTTTGAAATAATCACTATATCCATTATTTTTGAGCTAGATTCTTTCAGGGTCAAGTGAAAATGAAATCAACAGAGATTTGTTTGTTTGTTTGCTTGGTTGCTTGCTTCAATCCTTCCATGTAAATAAACTGTTTGCACCAAGAGAAATGCATGTCTCTTACTGATCTCCATCACACTGGAGGACGGAGGGTAGGTATGAGGCTGAGTCAGATTGCATAGTCCCCAGCAGTCGCTTCCTGTTTTCAGAACCAGGATATTTGTGTGAGTGGTTTAACTTTGATGCCCCTAAGAAGGTGCTACAGGATGAAATTCACCATAATACTACTATAATACTACTTGGATACCATAATACTACTTGGATACTTGCTGAGCTTCCACTATCCCTCAACCCCCACACCACACACCCTACAATAGCTCTGTCTGCTAGAAATAGAATGGAACTCATAAATCTGTGAGCCACATAGATAATTCTAAATTCTTTAGTAGCTAAATTTTTTAAAAGGAAAAAATAAATAGATAAAATTAACTGTATTTTTAATTAAGTTTATGAGTACATTTTAGATATACATAATGATCCTATTCATTATACGTGATATAATTTGATTCCTCTCTTTCCTCAATCCCTTTCCTTCTTTCAACCTCTATTCCTCTCCCTATTTACAAAGCTTTGTTTCCATTTTATCCTTATTTTAAATCTTTTTTTTCCTTTTCCCTTCCTTCCTTTCCCCTTTCCCCCAACCTAGTTCTTCTTTACTTATGAACAATTTCTTCCCATTTCACAGTATCTATTGCATGCTTTGGTCCTTATTTACTCTTTCAGTTTCTCATACCAGAGAGACAATGCAATGTTTACACATGTGAGTCTAATTTACTTCATCTAAGAGCATAGTCTCAAGTTGCATCCATTTATCTAAAAATGTCTCAAATTTATCATTCTTTATGATAGAGCAGTACTCTATTATATATATGAAAAACCATATTTATTATTCATTCCTCGAGTGATGGGCATTTGGATTGTTTCCAAGATTTAGCTATTGCAAATTTTGCTGCTATAGACACAGGTACACATATATTGCTGTAGTATGATGTTTTTAATTCTTCCAGGAAGATAACTAGAAGGGGAAAAGCTGGGACAAAGAGAAGATTTTGAAGAATCTCCATGCTGATTTCCACAGCACTTGCACCAATCTACAATCCTACCAAGAATGGAGGAGTGTTCCTTTTTCTCCACAGCCCCTCCAGCATTTGTTATTGTTGGTTGATTTCTTGATGATAGCCATTCTTTTGGAAGTGAGGTGGAGTCTCAGGATTGTTTTAATTTTCATCTCTCTAATAACCAGTGATGTTGAACATTTTTTCATATATTTATTTGCCATTCATATTTCTTCATCTGACAATTGTGTATTCATCTCAGACTGAATCTTTAAGTTTAGGGGTACTGATTTTTTTCAATTCTTTATATATGCTAGATATAAGTCCTTTGTCTGAAGAACAATTGGATAAAATTTTTCCCACTCTGTAGGTTGTCTTTTCACTCTGGTGGTGATTTCTTTTGATGTGCAAAAGCTTTTTAATAGAATCAGATCTCAGTTACGGATTCTTTGTATTATTTCCTGTGCAATTGGGGTTTTCTTCCTGAGATCTTCACCTACACTTATGGCTTTGAGAGTTCTGCCTAGTCTCTCTTTCAGCAGATTTAGCATTTCTGTTTTAATATTTAGGTCTTTAGTCCATTTTTATTTTAGTTTAGTGCATGGTGATAGACATGGATCTAGTTTTAGACTTTGGCATTGTGGAAAGCCAGTTTTTCCAGCACCATTTATTAAAAAGACTATCTTTCTTCCAGGAATGCATTTGGCCCCTATGTCAAAAACAAGCTGGTTGAGTGTGTTTCGAGCTGTTTCTGCATCTTCTAATCTGTACCATTGTCCTCAGGTCTGTTTTTATGCGAGTACCATGCTGTTTTTATCACAGTAGACTTGTAGTATGATTTCAAATCAGGAATTTTAATGCCCTCTTCCTCGCCAAGAATTGTTTTTGCTGTTCTACAACATTTCTGACACCAAAGAATTTTAGGAATGTTTTCTGTACTTCTGTGAGGCGGGCTAATGGTATTTTGATTGAGATTGCATTAAATCTGTGTAACAATTTTGGGAATGCCGTCATTTTCACCATGTTGATACTTCCTACCCATGAGCAAGGGACATCTTTCAATTTTGTAATATCCTTTTCAATCTTCCTTTTCAGAGTACTGTAGTTTTCAACGTAGAGGTCTTTGACTTCCTTTGTTAGATTGCTTCCTAAGTATTTCAGCTTTTTTGATGCTATTGTGAAGGGTGTTGTTTCCCTAATAGTTCTCTCAGTGAGTTTGTTGTTTGTGTACAGGAATGCTATTGATTTTTGAGTGTAAACTTTGTATCCAGCTACATTACTGAATTTGGTTATTAAATCTAGAAGTCTTTCTAGATTTAATAGATTTAATAGGTTCTGGGAATCTTCTATGTAGAGTATCATGCCATCTGCAAAATAACGATAGTTTAATTTCTTCCTTTCCTATCCTTATTCCTTTTATTTCTTTCTCTTGTCTAATTGCACTGGCTAATGTTTCTAGAACTATACTGAATAGGAGTAGTGATAGTGCACATTCTTGCCTTGTTCCTGATTTTACATTTAATGCTTTCAGTTTTCATTTAGTGTGATGTTGGCTGTTGGTTTGTCATAATTGGCTTTTATCAGATTGAAGTAAACACCATATATTCCAATTTTCTGTAGGGTTTTTATCATGAATGAGTGTTGGACTTTGACAAATGGTTTTTCTGCATCTATATCCCTAGCCTAATATACTAGAACTTTTGGCGCAGCACCTGTCTGGCAAACATGAGGTCATGAGTTTGATCCTTAGTAAAAAAAAAAAAAAAGAAAAAAGAAAGAAAGAAAAAGAAAAAAGCACTAGTACATTGCATTGTCATCATTTAATTGTAAACACTGTTTAATTTCTTCTTTAATTTTCTCTATGACCCATTGGTTTTTCAGATGTTTCCAATTGTTTATAAAATTTTTGTGGTCCAGTTTCATTGCACAATGCTCAGGTATTGATATTTCTTTTTTATTTTTTTATCTGTTGATCTAATTATGAGTGGAGTACTAAAACCTTCCATTACAATTATGTTAGTGTTTATTTTATTTTTCATGTCCATTAATATTTGTTTTATATACTTATATCATGTATATTTATGATTGTTATCTCTCCTTTTTGGAGTCTTCTCTTAACAAGTAAGTCATGACCTTCATTGTCTCTTTTGATCAATCTTGGCTAGAAGTTTACATTGTCAAAAAAATAAAATAGCTACACCTGTGTTTTTCTGGGATCCTGTATCATGGGATATTGTTTTCCATCCTTTGACTTTCAATATATTAATTTCTTTTTTAGTTAAATGTATTTCTTGAATACAGCATATTGTCAGATCTTGTTTTTGATCCAGCCTGCCAGTCTGTTTCTTTTCTTTAGTGAATCGAGACCATTTACATTGATGGTTATAACAAATATTTAGTGGTTTATCTTTCTTATATTATTCTCCTACTAATGGTTTCCTGCCTTTCTCCTCTGTTTAATTGTTTGCCCTGTATGGTGGCTTCTTTCTATTGGTGTTCTTGTAATTGTGGCCTCTTTTTTTTCTCTTTCTAATGTATCTTCCAAAGCATTCTGAAGAGCTCATTTTGTGATCATGAGTTTACTCAGGTGTTCTTTATCATGGAAGTATCTTATTTTTCCATCAATTTTGAAAGAAATTCTTGCAAGATACATAGGTTTTGTTTAGGAGCTGTTTTCTTTTAGGACTTGAAATACTTCACTCTACGTTCTCCTTCATTTGAGGGTTTGTGTTGAGAAGTTTGCTGTGATTATAATGGACTTTCCTTAATAGGTGCTTTGTTTCTTTCATCTAAATACTTGTATCAGTTGAAGATGAACTGATGATTTACATCTTTTTTCTCTCTTTGTGGTGTTATATGGATTGATCTCTCAATATTAGACCTGTTTTAGTTCCCTGATGATCACTTTACTTAGTCATAATATGTGTGTATATAGTTTTATGAGGAATTTTGCATATATTTTTGAGGGATTTTCTTCTGTAGATTCCTTTTATTTAAAAAATTTTTTGCCAAGTCTGCCACCGGAGTTCATATACTTTCATAAAATAATTTGGAAAGAACCTACTCTACCTCTATTTTCTGGAAGAAATTTTCATAAGACTATTAATTTCTTATACATTTGGCAGAATTCACTAGCTCATAACCCACAAGCACAGAGTTTTCTTTGTGAGAAGATTTTTCTGTTATTTTATTTTATTTTTTATTTTAAAGAGAATAAAACAAAAGAGGACAGAACAAAGCAGGTCAGAACAATGCAAGCAACACAGCACTTTACAACAAGACAACCAGATATTAACAGTAGATACCATAGTGTCTCTTTCTTTGACATAGTTGAGCACAGCTTCACACACAATAATATCAAACATAAAAAATAGTATAAAATCATTCAAGAGAATGAAAGAATCACAGGACATTCTGAGTCAAATAACAGAAAATAAACAATGGCTACTATAATATCTCATTTTACCTAAAAATTTGTTTATACTATCACATATATTAAAATCCAATAAGACACAACATGACAAAACCAATGGTAATAGAAATTAAAGTATGGTAGGACTTCAAAGCAAGATGATATTAAATCAGCAATGGCTGCATAAGGTCTTGTTTTCTTCAAAATAGCTGTTCATACCATCACACATAATAAAATCAAACAAAACAGAATAAAACCATTCCAACTGATGAATGAAAACATTTTAAGGCTTCAAAGCAATGTAATGGGGAATCATGATTACCCTAAAATCTTAGGTACTCTTACCGTTTCTTACACTAGGGAGACTATACAGTATTTATACATTTGAGTTTGATTTATTTCACTTATGAATATGATCTCAAATTGCCTCTATTTTTTCATAAATATCTCAGTGTGATCATTCTTTATAGCTGAATAGTACTCCACTGTATAAAAATGCCACAACTTTTTTATCCATTCCTCAGTTGATGGGCACTTAGGTTGTTTCCAAGATCTGGCTATTACAAATTGTGCTGCTATAAACATGGGTGCACATATATCACTGTGGTATGATGTTTTCCGTTCTTCTGGAAATATGCCTAGAAGTGGAATAGCTGGGTCAAATGGGACTTCATACCCAGCTTTTTGAGGAATCTCCAGACTGACCTCCACAGTGGTTGTACCAGTCTACACTTCCACCAAAAGTGCAGAAGAGTTCCTTTTTCACCGCAGTCTCTCCAGCATTTGTTGTTGGTAGTTTTTTTTATCCTGGCTATTCTCTCTGGAGTGAGATGGAATCTCATTGTGGTTTTTAAGAGAAGATTTTTTTAATAATAAATGTAATTTCTTTAAAACAAATAGAACAATTGAGGTATTCAATTTGTGTCAGTTTGATTATTTTTGTAATTATAAGAATACATTTTACTACATAAAAGTTATTACATGTTCTGTCATAAATTTTAAATTTCCATATTTTAACTTTGAGATTTCCATGACCTACAGTGATATCTTCTTTTACACTTAAGATATTGACAACTTATATCTTAGCTGTCTTTTCTTTGCCTATCTTATTAGAGCTCATCACCTAAAATTATCTATAAAAATCTCTTGGGTTACCCACTAAATATATGGGATTGTATGTCTATAATCTAAGATTATTTTAGTATTTTTTCAAGAGACTTTATTTTTTAGTCAGTGTTTCTTTATAGCCTTTCTTTCATTTATTCCTGTAAGATAACAAAAAAACAATTACCTTGCTACCTAAACAACTGTTTTCCAATAATCAATTATAAAAATATAGAAATTTCCCCTAGTTGTCATAGGTGTCTTTTACCTATTTCAGGTATACTTGTATTGAAATTGGGAGTAAGTCAACATTAAATAAAATGGCAACAGAAAGCCACATTGTTTATTTCATTCACTTCCTCCATTAACATGCACCCATGCACCCCTTACCTAAAAACACCAAAGTTAAAAATCGTACACCTAAAACGTACTATGATGTTATTCCAATATGTATAGAAACATTCTTGAGTCAAGGCATTTCCTTTTTGTTTCTACAGTGAGAGCCTTCTGGGGATAGAGTGCATGAATCTTAATAAACTGCAAGAGGAGAAATATTTCATCAAGACAAAGAAATTCTTAATGATTGGTCAAAGCAAGATATGTGTGAAGCTGAGAGAAGAGAATCTAGCTTGTAAAAGTGTGGAAATAGTCCACATAGGTAAGCAGTTGTGCATGAGTATGATTGTCACTTTTTCAGTACCTGCAAACACTGTCTGGACTTACTGTGTGTTAAAAATAGGCAAATTGTGGAAACAATTTGCAACAGATAACAGCAAGTTATCCAATGCAATTTTTAAATAAGTGAAAAACCTAACACTTAGAAGTACAAATTCTTATGATGAAAGAATTATAAAGATCTTCAAACTGAGCTTTGAAAGAGGGTTTTTACACCTACAGATCAAAGAAAGAGCAAATCAATATGAAGTATCTAGGTGGAGCCGAGCCCTTGTTATCCACTGATACTTGTCTTTTCCTCTTTACCTTGTCTTCTGAATTTCTGGTGGTCCTCTCTTCACACAGTGAGAGTACTTAGCTGAATTACCAAGCTATGTTTGAAAGCACATATGCTTTCTCTATTAGAATTTTCTGGAGGGAAAAAAAAAAACAATAGGATGAAGGAAAGGAAAACATAGATACATAGATAATAGACAGATGATAGATTAGATAGATAGATAGATCTTTTTTGGAAGTTGCCAATTTCAAACTGCATGGTAAAACAGAAAGCTAAAATTTCAGACGAGAGTGAATGTTGTATCCTTGAGTCTAAATTCTGCTGGGCAAGAAGCTCAAGCAGATTTTTTTTTCACTTTATTTTCTTGAAACAAACTAATTCCTTCAAGGAACCACAGTCTTTATATTAAGACCTCTACTGATTGAGTGGTGGTGCCTATCACATATGGAAGGTGATCTGCTCCACTCAAAGTCTACTGATTTAAATTTCAAGCATATCTTTAAAAAAATACCTTTAGATTTGAATTCGATCAAATAGATGAACACCATAGCTTAACCTAGGAAAAGACCCTGAGTTTAATTCCCACTAACCACACATACACACACACACACACACACACACACACACATGCTCCAAAGATGGCAAAATAAAAAATAAAACAGAAGTTCTATAAGTGAACAAAAATCTTGGAATAAAAGCAAATTTACTTCAGAAGGAAACATTAGACAACACTGCCACACAGTGCTAGCATTATCCAGAATGAGGATGCCAACAACAGGACAACTCAGAGTCTGAGGCATGAGGAAGCTTGGTTTGGGTCACTGGGAGCCAGCCTTCTATGAATGGATGGTTAGTTTATGCACTGCATTAAATCATCGTACTTAAGTATTTCTTACTTAAATATTACATTGGAAATGTACATTCATTTTCTCTGATAGAAGGCAGAGATGTATGGTATTTTGAGAGTTTACTGAAGCATCAGGGGAAAGCTCATTCTTATATAAACCTCTACCAGCACACAAACCCCTGTACATACATAAATACATACCTAAAGGCTCCAGATGACACCTATTACATCTAAATCCTTGGATCTCATGTTCCATGTGCTCTTAGAGACCTACTTTCTGCATGCACAAGTAGACTGCAAACCTCACCCATCTCTGAGGGACAGCAGACAGGCAGAACATACATACTGTAGATAGCATAAGTCCCTGTGGAAGGTGTGGGCTGAGCCTCTTGGGGCTTTGGAAAACACTTTCAGGCAACCAGAATGAGATATGGTGGAGTCTCACAGCAACATCTTACCCAGCTCCTACTATGACCATTAATTCATGGATTTATCACAGAAATGAATTGAAAATGAATGTGCCTGATTAAATCCCAAGCCCAGAACTCCCTTAAAACCAAATGTTCCCATCCTTTCTTCCCTTCCTTTATGTGCCCCCACCCCTCACCCAACAAGGCCACAGAGTGCAGCTTCTTGCCTTCCCACTTGGATTGGACAAGTACATTGATATGATTGTTCAGACTGTACAAGAACATATTAACTTTTAAAATATTGATTCAGAAAGGAGACACTTTTCCTAATTTGTGAAAATACATTTGAGTTAGAGGCAGAATTGTCTGGAAAACTCTGGACAAGCCAACACAGAAGAACGGACTGAAAAATTCAAAGCTAAATGAAAAAGGGTGAGAATCAGAAGCAGGCCAAATTAAATTCAAATCCTGTTAAAGCCATTTTCCAGGTACCAGAATGTAGGTTAATTAACATCAGTTAATTAAACTCAGTTTCCTCATCAGTATAGGTAGATGAGTGACTATCATTTGAAGTCAGCATAAGCAAAATACTCTGTGGTTGGTAGGTGTGTAATCAGCATCTGCTCTGTTCTTCCCTGAGTTCCTTTATTATTATTGAGAGTCCTTGGGAAATGGGAACAGGCAGGGGATCAGTCTCAGAAACTTTTGCTATGAATGTACAGGAAGGACAGAGGTAAGAGGGCCACCAGAATTCTCTATTGGGCTAATCTCTACACCCACCAGCTTTCATCCTGCTTCCTTCAAGTCTAGGACATCCTCCTTTTTTATAGTAATTCTAAGAGTGCAAAAGGATAAACCACCTCTTTACAAGAAACTCAAGGATAAAGAAAGTCAGTTCTTTTTTAGTATCTCTGGAGCAATACAGAAGAAAAGTAAGCAGTCACCACAATACCTCAAGTGAGTACAATACTGGACCAGACTCCCCTGTGAGGTTTTCATTTGCTTAAGCCAGTAGTTCAGTTTCAGGACCAATTTAAACTGCCTAGGATTCAGCTCAGTCTAGTAAGTACAAGTTGGTGAACATACATCTTCTCATTAGCAACAAGGCTTGACATCAGTCATGCCCCATCCGTAAATGACAAACTTCCCAGGCCATGATTAAAACACACACACACACACACGCGCAGCTGTGGACACCAGGACAAGGAAGTCTCAGGTTAAAGATGAGGGGGAGTTTTCCCTGGTGTCATTCTGTGTTGTTCTTCCTGAAAAACTACTGATCTCCCTCCAAAAGGATGTCTTACATCATATTTGATGCTCGCAGCAACTTTGTGAAGCAGACAAGGATGAAGAAGAGGCCCTCAAGGAGTTCAGAGTTAAGGCATCTGACATTAACAGAAGAAAAAATATGAGGTCACTCAGAAAGTTATGAGCTAGGCACTGGATGCATATCTTCCCCTTCTATATACTGAGAGGTGCAGAATTTTCCAGTTATAACCTAGTTTTGCTGGAAGAATGAAAACTCAAAGTTTACATTATACTGCTTTGAGGTAGTTGTTAACAAGTTCTGTAGTATTACAGACACAGAGTATGTTTTAATATAAAATTAACACTAGCTGCTACAATAAATAGTCCCACAAATGTATGGTATCTGACACTCTATTAATTCCTTGCCCTTTCATATAAGAGCAAAAATGATTGTTCCTACCTTGCAGATGGTGCTGATCTAAGAAAACTTAGGGCTTCCTCCATTCTATGACTGTACTATCCAACGTATGAGTCAAAGTGATAGAAGGAGACTGAGAAGGAGAATTACCTACCTGTAGGAGCACTCTGGGCCCAACAGGAGCTGGGGTAGTCGCTTCAAAATGACACAGCAGTTGCAAGGGAGATTGGGAAATATGATCTGCATTTGAACCCAAGAAAAAGAAAAAAAAATGGATTTTTTTATTAGTAAGCCAGCTACTGACACAGAAAGTGTAGGAATGATTTGCAGAATAAATGGACTTTTAAAATATTGGTTATTTTCCTGATGGCTTTATAGAAAGACATGATTTCTTTTTCCTTTGCAGTTAAACCTGAGGCTCCTTTTGACTTAAAAGTTACCTATCGTCAAAGAGCAAATGACTTTGAAGTGACATTTAATACAACACACTTGCAGAAGAAATATGTAAAACAATTAATGCACGATGTAGCCTACTGCCAGGAAAAGGACAGAAACAACTGGATGGTATGTAGATCAATCATGTTCATAATCAACAACTTCTTAATGTTACATATTTTACTGTCTCAGAAGTGCAATTACCTTGGAAAACTTAACAATGTTTTTCTAGACCAACCCACTTTACCGAAAGATATCGTATTAGCTTCAGGCCCCAAAAAACTTGCACCATCCTTGGCCTACCCTGATCGAGCTCTTTTTTTTTCCTTGCTCAACTGTTTCTCCTTATAATGTTTCCAACTTGATTAACCACAACATAGACTGAAATCAAAGTGATCTTCAAAAAGTGTTATGAGTAGTACCACATTCTTAGGTACGCAAGACAAAATAACATTTCTGGGTAGCATCACCAAGAATTACCTACAATTTTTTTAAATTTTATTTTAAAGGGGGTAAAATTAAACACAACAAAACAGAACAGAACAGGACATAAGAAAGCATAAATTTCAAAGCTAGACAACCAGAGATCTTCACTATCTGTCATATTGTCTCTTGTTTTCTTCCAAATGGTTGTCCATATCTTTGCATATGAGGAGCTCATACTGAATAACATAGCCAATCTTTTCACAAGATGTGTAGTTAACTGGCTCCCGCTTGCTAAGGCGGGGGGGGACACAGGACAGGGGACAGGATGACATGAGATGTCTGATTCTCAGCCCTTGCTGGCAGGATCACAGGCACCCGCCAGAGAGGGGAGGAGTTCCTTGTTCCCTCGGCACCCCGAGTCAACCGCATGGTGCAGGTCCCAATGCGCCAGAGTCTCTCTCCTTCGGGCCGCTGAAAGTCTGCCACACTCACAGCTACCCCCCAGAGAGGGGAGGAGCTCCTTGTTCTCCTGGCACCCCGAGTCAACCACATGGTACAGGTCCTGACGAGCCAGGGTCTCTCCCCTGCAGGCCCCCTAAAGTCCGCCATACTCACCTGCTATTTCTTTCTGATGAATTGACCATTCCATTTCCAAAGTTCTGAAATAGCCAACAGACCACAGAAGGAATTCTCTTTAGGCTCCTGTTTGAAACCAGCAGCTATAGCAATCTGTTGGCCTTGCTTCAGGGCCAGAGAATTACCTACAATTTTGTTGTGAAATTTTGGGGAATAGCATGAGGTAAAAAGAGGATACAGAAAGTTTGTCCATCTTTTATTTATATTTTGAAGTCTGAAGGTTTAGTTGCTAAAGTAACAATTAAGTAAGTACTTTTCATAGCTTGAACGTTTACTTAGTTTCTTTCTTTAGTATTTGCTGAGTCTGAAGTGAACTGACTGTTTCTACTATCTGTTTTGGAAAGGAGGTGGAAGTAAAACATCAAGGTTCTCTGATTTCTTCTAAGATGCTAGCCTGACTTTTGTTCCCTTTGCACCACCGAGACACAAAACATGTGCTTTCTCCTGCTCAAGTCTTACAGAATGCCTACTGCCCTCCTTGATCATGCCAGGATTGCTCTTAACTGTTTGCAGTATGCTACCTACAGAAATGCAAGGCCTGCCCCCCAAGCTGTGTACCCCCTCCTTCTCTTCACCCTGTACACACATAGCAACTGTATGATCTTGATCCTACCCTTTTCATTATTCATCTGAAAACTGTACTAATGAAAAATCAAATGTGGTTAAGAAAGAAAAGATTTTTAATAAATACTTCTAGGGCAATATATTGTCTGATTAAGTATCTAACCCCCACCATATGCTTATCTGTGCCAACACACAGCCAAAATTATAAGGCAAATTAAAAATTAAGATTAAGATTAAATAGCCATATATGCAGCTGACAAGATGGTCAATATCTATATAAAGAACCTCAATGGATTATTAACAAAAAGATAAAAGATTACCATAGGAAAAAAAAATCCGGAAATATTTTATGAGTAAGACATAAATTCAATAAATGTATAAAGAAACAAATAAATGTAAGTGACAATGGAATACTACTTTTTACCCATCAAATTGATATAAAGTTTTCATTCTTATTTTTTTCCTTAAGAATAATACATAGTGTTGGGGGAACTGCTGTCTGTACATTGCTGTTCCCAGCATAAAATGATATCTTTCTGGGGAGATATTATTCTTGCCCCTTAATCTTAATCTATCCTTTCATTTCCCTTTGACATGTGAAAGGGAAGAATAACTACAGAATTTATTCAAGCATGGAAAGGAAGATGAAATCCTGGGAGTGATGTGTATCTTTCTGAAGTCTAACTCAACTGAATAAAACTTACATGATCATAGTTCTCTTTGGCCACTCATGGAATCATCTATGAGCTTGGAGAATCTGCTCCTGATTCTGCCACTAAACCCTCCACATACCTGATTTCCTTCATTTAACAAATACAAGAGAACCCCAGGAGGATGCCCAAAATTCTAAAGGAATTCATCTCATAGTGATTTGGGAAATCCAAACAACACCTCTTTTTATATCCTAAAAATATCTAATGGCATATTTTATTCTTCAGCATGTGAATATATCCAACACAAGGCTGACACTCCCGCAGAGAAAGCTACAATCTGATGCAATGTATGAGATTAAAGTCCGATCCATTCCTCATAGTGACTATTACAAAGGTTTCTGGAGTGAATGGAGTCCAAGTTCCCACTTCAAAACTCCAGAGACCAACAGTGCAGGTGAGCAATCACTATAGAAAATCCTCATGCCTCTCACAAAACTTTATACATCAACGTGTGGAGTGGAAAGGGAGAAGGAGAGTCATGCAATGAAGCTTAGGACACCCCAGGAGGGTGTTCTTCCACTCTCTTTGGAGAGCGATCTGCCTCCCATCTTTGCTCTTTATGTCTTTCTTTATAAACAGTGGGAGCAACAGTCCTTAATAGCTGATAACTGATCTAGTTTTCCTAATCCACTGCCTCAGGTATTCCTGGCTGCTGCTAATTATCAAAATCCCCACGACTACCTTCTATTTACCAATTTAGGCTGGGATCTCAACAGTTGGACTCTTTAAAATTCCTTAGGGAACATTTTTTTTTTTTTGGTGGCATGTGGAAAAGTCAGCATGGCCGTCCTATATCTTCTTTTCCAAAATTACAAAGATGTCCTTGGGGTTTACAAAATAATATTAGCCAGAAAAACCAAAGAACAGGAAAGTAACTACCCAAAAACCAATGTAGACCTTCCCTTAGGTGGGTTGGAAAAGCTGTAACACTGACTTGCCAACTTCCCATTCTCACCCTGGTACTTGTTATGACCTGAGGGTGAACATTTATCTTTTTGGCCCTCCTTTGACTTATTTCTATTGGTGGAAGGAGTTGGGAGGGGACTGGTGGTACCTTTGATACTAGATCACTTCCACATTTCAAGTGGCTGATGTTCTAGCTCTAGTCACCTAAGTCAGTGTCACTTAAACCAGGCACATCTTCTTGTTTACCAAAGAGCAACTTTCAAGAAATAACAAAATAACAAAAAGATGCTGGGTATAGTGGCACACACCTGGAATTCCAGCACTCAGGAGGCTGAGGCAGGAGGATCACCATGAGTTCACAGCCAAGGGCTGCACAGCAAGACCCTAACTCAAAAAATAAAAACAAACAAAATAAGAAATAACAAAAGATCCCATAGTAACTAAACAAACTCAGTGTTTCTGAAAGTTTACTCAACTCTGTATTTACTGAATGTTAATCACGATCTATGCCTTTATTTCAGAAGAGATGAATCCTGTTTTACTAACTATCACCGTTACCAGCTTTTTTTCTGTGGTTCTGTTGGTCATCTTAGCCTGTACGTTATGGAAAAAAAGGTGACTTTTTAAAAATAATCTAGAGCACATTCATATGGAAAACCAGTTAGTGAAAGCTTGAGCCCCAAATAATGATGAGAACTTAGCAAAATGCAATTAGACATAGAAGGAATCATAGTGTTTACCCCTCCAAATTCTCAGGTGCCAGTGAAATTTCACAACTGATTTCAAAACAATCCAAAATGTACAAACTGAACATAAGGCAAACCGTATTCCTAAAATAAAAATCATGCCAGTAAAATTACTTAATATGTGTTCATCATAGAGCCATATATCCAGGATTTCAAACACACCAATTTAAAAACTATTGCCTTTAAGCAATTTCCCTGAGTAACTTATAACATATTCCTCACTTCTGTCAGAAGTAGAGCAAAGGAGTTATGATCAGTAAAGGCAAGGGGTGTGATGAAAGACAGCATCCATATTGGAAGTAAATGACCAGATCAAATTTTAGTTTCAAAGCTATGCCAAAATTACCTCGTTCCAACATCGTTGTTCTTTCCCACTGGAAGCCTCTTGTTCCCAGGTGCACCATCATAATATTTTGTTCACAGAGTAGATTAATAACAATGGTCTCTGGTCCAGCCTCTCCTTCTATTGATAGTGCACTGAGGCTCAGAGAAAGCATGTCACTTGTCCACAGTCACCCATTAGTTGTGGTTCCTGGCTCAGAATAAATAGAAAGACTTATTGGGCCTGTTCTTTCTGCCATGAACTTTATCTATCAATATCATCTGATTTCAGGATTAAGCCCGTTGTATGGCCAAGTATTCCTGACCATAAGAAGGCTCTTGAACAACTGTGTAAGAAACCTGAAAAAGTAAGTGTGTCTGGTACTTAAATAAGCACTATGGTAGTACCATTCCAGTAACTACAAACAATATACCAGGACAAGGAATAGCTGTATCTCAACTTCCGGTCTTGTATTCACCCTTTAGCTAGGATTCTATATAAGGCCCTAGCTACAGTTCCCATAAGTAAGAAACTGAAATAAGATGCCCTTCTTAGAATTTCTAGGCCCTATTATAACTGAAGATAATGACTGGTTGGAGGGCACAGCAAGTGATCATTTCAAACCTTGAGGGGTCACAGCACCTCCATAAGTGAAATAACAAGTGAGCAATTCTCAGACATTCCCTGGTAAATCCCAGTCACAAGTTTCTTTAGATCTGTGCTTGAACTGAGTGTTTGCTGGCCCATCTCTGTGGTGTCATCTTAATGTCTCTCTCTCTTTTTCCGTGCAGAACTTTAATGTGAGTTTCAATCCTGAGAGTTTTTTGGACTGCCAGATTCATAAGGTTGATGACATTCAATCTAGAGATGAAGTGGAAAACTTTCTGCAAGACACTCTTTCTCCACAACTAGAGGAGTCTGAGAAGCAGGAACTTGCAGGGAGTGGGCATGGACCCAATTGGCCATCCCAGATTCCAGTTATCACCTCAGAAACTTTCAAAGGAGAATTACCATTTAGATGTCCTGCTGGAAATTCCAGTACATGTAATCCCTCTATGCTTCCCTCTTTCTGGGTTCCAGATGGCAGAGAGGGCATCAGAAGTGGCTCTCATATGTACCAAGACCTGCTGCTTAGTTCTGGAACTACAGACAGCACTGTGCTCCGACCATTTCCTCACCAATCAGGAATCCTGATGCCGAACTCAGGTGTTCAGGGACAGCCCATCCTCACTTCTCTGAGGCAAAATCAAGAAGAAGCTTATGTCACCATGTCTAGCTTTTACAAAAACCAGTGAATTGTAGGAAACTCCAGACAATCCCTATTTTAACTGAAGATAATGGCTGGAAACAAAGTCTAGAGTTCTTATTCTGCTTCTAAACACAAAGAAGGCAAGATTAATGCTACTCAACCATCTAATCTTCAGGATTCGGAAACATTGCTTTGACCTCCTGCTTCAGATGCCTTCTACACGAGGGAGGAACATTCTGATGTACAGTGTTGGTTAGGTCATATAGTTTTGGGTGGCCCAGGAAATTAACTACATAAGGCTTAAAAAGTAGGAGTGACTAAAACAAAAACTAAAGAAAAGAATAGAGGGACAAGAAAAACAAGAAGAGAGTAAAGGAAGAAAGAAGGGAAGCAAATAAGAATGACAATTATTGCTAATAAGGCTTAGTTTATATTCACCATTGTGCTAAATACATTTCATGTTTTGCCTCATTTCATTCTTATAATAATCATCATTATTATTCCCTTTATTATAGATGATGAAATTGTGATTCAGTGCTTAAGAAACTTGTCCAAGTTGTCCATTAAATGAGGATGCGCCCAAGATCAGATGCCCAAAGTCTGACTGTAGTCTCCCTGTTGATGAGCCTTTGTCTTACATACAGTCTGTCCCAATTTTTAGTGCCACATATAATTGTATGGCTCTACAATTTATTATCCAAACAGTGTCACTTTTGAAAGTGATAGGGAAAGTTACAAATAATCACTCCAGCACGACAAGCATAAGCTGGGATTGAGCCACATAAATGAAGATATATAGTTATGTCAATTAAAATTGTTGTGAGAAAGAAAGTAGGGTGAGGGAATAAATGGACTTCTGAGTATAAAGTACAGTATAAATGACGAGTCATATCAAGAAGGAGGAAAGGGTAAGAAAGGACCATCAAGCCAATTTGATTTTGTTTTTATGAAAATGATGTCAGAAAGGAACACATTAGAATCCCAGAATTTGTTTCTAATTATCAAGACCAGGATTCTCTTGCTGCTACCCCAAATACGTTTACCAAGATTTCAGAAGAACGTATCATGGACCCTGAACAGTGGGACATCTGACAAACAAACCAAGTCAAAGCACTCAGCAACATCAGTTAACCTCTCCCACATGGGCTCCCTACCCTGGTTGTACACAGAATTACACAGGTCAGAGAGGTAGCCCAGGGAAGTAAAAACAGAAGGGTTCAGGGATTTATTTAGTATCTGTTGTTGCTTACGTATTAAATTTTCTTCTTTGTCATTTTATTTCATTTAGAGAGATTAAGTGATTTTTTATTTTTTACAAATATTTTTGTGTTTGTTCTGTGTTATCTGTGAACAAGGTTCACACTGTGGACCAATGGGCCCTATCTATTGGTATAAGTATAAGGCCTAGCCATAATCAGAGCATTTTGTTCTTCAGATGAATGTTTTACTTTCCAAAGTGCTTTCCTCTGGAATAATTGTAATGAATATAATACTATAATTGCTTAGGTTTGCTTGGTATATTCTTATCTTCTTCACACACATAGAAAATCTGCTATATACCAACCATAGTGTTAGACACAGGAAATTTGAGGACATGTAACCATAGAATTCCACCTCATAAAATATAAAATATAACAAAAATGACAACTCATAAAGAAATTATTATAATGTGAAATTCTATAACACGGTATGTTGAAAGTACCCTGTTGACAGAAAAAAAATGCTACAAAAACATCATAAATTGCATAGAGGAAAGATGTAATCTGCCTGATACATAAGTATCAAAAAACGTTTTCCATCAAGTAGACAGACTTTCTTCTGATCTTTTGACTACATAGGAGCCAAGCCTGAAAGAGAAAGTCACACAAAGTCTCATGCCTAACCTAAGCCTTTGACACTTTAATCATAGGACTTCTTTGGAGGATTTATAATATTATATTTGGTTTATGAGAAAGTGGTGACACAGAGATCACAAATTAGTTATCCATATTCATTTGTATCCCTGTTGTAAATAATCCCTCAAAGAAAAGAAAAGTAATCCAGAGATTATCAAGGACCTTATTCAGCTCTAAAATGTTCTATTTCAATGTTGTTTGGTAATCACTATAATTTTAATTTGCTATGTATATGTCTGTTATTGGAAGGATTTTAAATTTATCTATTACACTCATAATTGTAAAGGCTGCTAATGCTTGATTATAGACTCAGAAACAATAATGATGTAAGTTTGCTAATTCATTCTGCCTGATCCTCTTTTGAATTTCTTTAACAAACAAAAACTCCTCATCAAAGACAACGTATAAATCAGATATGTCAACTACCAGTTCCATGCAGCATGAAATAAAGAGTCAACTGAGAGATAAGCAACTAATTTGGGCCAAAAAAATGCCTAGCTCCGATGGACTTTGGATTATTCAATTGATTTTCTACAACCTTTGCCTCTCTTTAGTGTGGCTTCCAGAGAAATTTGCCTCAGAAAATCCAAGTGTGGTTTATTTCAGATATGCATACTTGTGTTTTCTCACCTCTTGTGGTTGATACAGAACTTAGAACTGATCCTGAAGACAGTGAGAATATGTGTTAGGACACCTAGAAATGATACAGCTTAGATGACACTTTTGTCAGTTCATTAGTTTGGCCTACTATCCTTAAAAATGCTCATCATTCACTACAATGAAGGTGTTTGATTTACTTGTGTACTTTCATATGCATTACTAATATTTAGCAGAGCTGCTAAGTTTATAAGTAGATGATGTATGCTACCATCTTGTATTTAAATAAATGCTATTTAATTAAATACTATGGCTATGCTGTCATCTATAAAAACTGCAGATAGAGGAAATACCCAGAGTAGACCACAACTCTCACTCATGGGAAATATTCTGAGGTCATTTATTGTCATTTTGTGGGTTTGGGCTTCCAGAGAAATTTTTTATCAACAGTTTGGTAGTTAATGCGTAATAGAAATTTGTTAAGAATCTACTCTGCCCTCCTTTATATGGTGCTAGACACTAGGATTGCAGACACGAAATGAGATCTTCCAAGCTGTCAATTACATGGGGCAAAATATACATGGGAAAGTTATAATGCCATACCAGTGCCTTAGGGCAAAATATCAGTCAAAATTCTGAGCTTTAAGCAATAGAATCCAGGTTGAGTTAATTTTAAGCAAAAAATAATAATAATAATTTATTAAAAGCTATTAGGTTTACAGGATAACTGGGAGGGTAAAAGAGTCAGTTTTACAGGTGATTGAGTACTCTGTATTTCTGCCACTGGCATCTCCAGAACTAATAATAGCCACTTCTGTGCTGACCCAGCCCCTGAGTAGTCTCAGCAGCAGCATCCAGCCAGCTTCATGTTACTAGCTGCTCAGGTAAAAGCAGAGCTGAATCCTGAAGCTGATGGCAGCAGCCTATGCGCCTAGGTCCCTGCAATGAGTGGCAGGGAAAAGAGCAACCGGCATTTATGTCTTCTACACTAAGAGCCAGGCACTGCTCTAGGGTGGGGCACTTCTCAAATATGGAATGGAGAGACTCCACTGCTGGATGAGAAAAAAATGAGTGAAAACAAATGAAAGATACATTGAGGAAAAAAATGAAGAAGAAGCAAAATGAAGGGGATCATGCTTGGCGTAGTAGTGCAGGGAATTACAGTTGCGTGTGGTGAGGGATAGGTCGGGATGTGCCAGATGACGAACCCTGGACAGCAGGAAGAGGAAGCAGCATGATCAAGTCATGGAGCTGTGAGAAAGGGACATTTGGAGAGCATTTGGAAGATGACTTTTCTTTAGCTGTCTCAGTTAGGAACAGTAAGGTGTTGCTGCTTACTCCTGAAAACCAAATAAAGTTATAATGTGTTTCATTAGACAATTTTTCCATTGCTGGGACAAAATACCTAACACTCACAACTTAAAAGACAGGAGATTTATTTTGCTTCACAGTTTTTATAGGATTTGATCCATGGTTGACTGGTTCCATGGCAGAAATGACATGATAGGAGGGCATGGCAGAGGGATAGTGGTCACCCATGGCAGCCAGAAAGTAGAGAGAAGTGAAAAGTCTGGGTAAAGAATAATTAACACTCCAGGTCTGTGCTCAGTGACATACCTCTTAACAGCAAATGAACTTATCAGTGAGCTAATCCACTTATATGTGTAGTGTGCCCTGGTTACCCAATGACCATCCAAATGCCCCACTGCTGAGTATATCAGACTTCAGGGGGAACATTTTAGGTTTAAACCATATTATGCACTTACCTTGTACATTCACTTTAAGTGAAAACATATCTATATATCCTTTAAATATTTATTTGTTATACCTTAGTGTGTTTGGACTGCCTTAACAAAGTCCATGGTTTGAGTAGCTCACAAACAACAGAAATTTATTTTCCATGTGTCTAGATGATAGAAAGTTCAATATCAGGGTACTAGAATGGCATGGTTCTGCAGAGCGCTCTTACCCATATTGCAGACAACCAACCTGTCACTATGTCTTTATATCATGAAAAGGACAAAAAGTTCCCTTGGGTCTCTTTTATAAGCCTTCACCTCTTAATACTGTAGCCTTAGAGGTTAGGATTTCAACATGTGAACTATGAGAGGACACCCACGTTCAGACTGTAGCATGTTACAAGACCAAAGCCATTGTTTTCAATGTGGGATCATTGATTCTACTTCCCTTTTGTCTTTTTTAGTTAATATATACTAATATCACATCATTTGCTCTTTCTGGTTTTGCTTTCTTTAAAATGAGAGAGAATTTTAAAACACTTTCAAAGGACTCTAAATGTAACATCGTATCTCTTTAAAGAACTCCAGCCTCTAGATTTTCAGTCTTCAATCTCTCACCCCAGTTTGCCTAAAACATTTTCCATATACCACTATCAAGTCTTGTCAAATGTTTTCACAGTATGAATATGTCAAAATCTGTCTTTCTTTGTGTACTTATATTTTATCAGCTTGTATAATGTAATTACAAGTTCTGATTTAAGCAAGTTTGGGAATACACATGAATGACTTGGGCGAGTTTACCTGTTACCTGGTGGGAGCAGAGATACAAGATGCACTGAAGAGTAGGTTGCTAGGGTCCAAGTCTCACTGTGAGTGTCAATGCATTTAACAGAGAGAACTACTGTGTTCTTCAGCAGTCAATTCAATGAGAGATGTCCATAGGCATCTACCCAATGCAGCATTCCCAGTGCAGAGATTGGGCAGAGTAGTACCTGAGATGACACTTGGGAGAATTGCTAGGTGCCAACAACTAAGTGAGTGATCTGTCAGTCTAAGAAGCTAAGCTTTAGTCCACAAGGGTGAGAAGTACAGGAAGGGTGTTAGTCAGAAGTATGGCATAATAAATTTTTACATGCATGTGTCTGTCACATTTATGAAGGAGTATTGATTCAGAAGAATATTAATATGAAATATTTTTATGGGTTTTTTTCAGTAACTGTTGAATTCACTTTTCTTAATTGGGTTCTTTCCATTTACCAAAGGTTAATTCAGTCTTATTTTAAAATGTAATCTTATATCGTTATCAGAGCCGCACACATACTCATCATTAGTGGTAGCAAGAGTGCGTTAGACAGAAAGCAAGATAATAGTTTCTGTTCTCTCCACTCGTCATCCTTCTCTATTTTTATTTGTTCCTCTTTCCTCCTTCCCCAACTTCCTCTGCCCCTTCCTCCTCCTTCTCCTTGATTTTTTAACATCTTAAAATACCATACTTTTCTTATCTCACAGTCTCAGTGAATCTGGACATGGTTTAGTTGAGTTCTAGCAAGCATGCAAATCAAGATGTTGAATAGTGCTTCATTGTCTTCTGCAGTTAGTGATGGCTCTATTTTTGAGCTTTCTTAAATTGGCAGAATTCATTTCCTTGTGGATCAGAGCTCTGTTCCTAAAGATCCTTGCCAGCATGTAGTTGTCTTCATAAGCTCTCGTACAACATGGCTGATTGTTTCTTCAAAGTCAGGACGATACAATAAGTCTATAGAAGATAGTCTTACATAATATAACCACGGCAAATGCATCTCATCATCTTTTCCTTATTATAGTGGATAGAAGCAACCTAAAAGTCACATGCATGCAAGGGAAAAGAGATTTAACAAAAGGCATGGTTACTAGGAGGTGGATGTCATATTAGAGCCTATCACACATGAACTTAGTCATTCCTGTTTTAACTCTGTCTGTTGGTCAAATCTCAGTTAAATATATATAATATATATACTTAAGTATATTATATATATATATATATATATATATATATATATGTTTTAAAATAAGACTGAATTAACCTTTGCTAAATGAAAGGAACCTGATTTAGAAACAGAAATTCAACAGTTACTGAAAAAAACATAAAAATTTTTTCACTTAAATATATATATATATATAGGTGTTATGGGTAACATTGTATCCATCCAAAATTCATAACTTGAAGTCCTAATATCCAATAACTTTGAGTGTGACTTTATTTAAAGATAGGTTCTTAAAGAGGTAACAAGTTAAAGTGAGGTTATTCAGAGGGGACTTAATCTAATATGACTGTTGTCCTATAAAAAAGGGAAATACAGGAACAGATATGGACACAGAAAGAACATCATGTGGACATGAAAGTAGAGATCAAGGTTAATGGTTCTGCAGTATAAGGAATGTCTATGATTGCCACAAATCACCAGTATCTAGGAAAGAGTGATGGGGCAGATTAACCTTCATGCCTCTTAGAAGGAACCAAGCCAGCCAGCACTTTAACCTCAAACTCCTAGTCTCTAGAACTGAAGATACTGTAGCAAATTTCTCTTATTGCAGTCCCCTGATTTCTTCTACTGAGGGAGGCAATCAATGAGGTAATGTGACTTCTCTAGAGTCCCCTGAGGTCTGGGTTTCTCATCTTGTTTTTGGCAACTGTTCTTTTCATTGCATGTTATTAATGCATGAAGTCCCCTCATTTTCCTTCTGACTTGCACCATCCATACACCATTTATTAACCAGGTCTCCATGTGTATGTACTCCGTGACACTTTTTTCTTTTCCTTTCTTTCTTTCTTTTTCTTTTTTTTTTCCAGTCTCTGTGTTACAATATCCTCCATCATCTGATTCCCAGAACTCAGATCTCTCAGCTCTCTAGTCGTCACTGGCCAGGGCTCACCATTACCTTGGCAGAGGCCTCCCTCAACCTCCTCCTAGCCTAGCTTCACCTGCTTAGCCCATACCTCTAATTCTCCCTCACTCCTAATTCTCCCCCATTCTCCCCTGACCCCATTTCACCTGACCCATTTCATAATCCTCTCAGGCTCCAGGAAAGCAGCGCCACCCACACAGCCTGTAGGCTCTGCCCCTGAAACATAGAAATATTTGTCTGATAGTGTATGTCCTTGAGGAGTACCTAGGAATCTCTGAGAATGCCCAGGTCCATCCTGGATCTTGCTTCTTTTCCAGCTGGGATCCCCTGTCTCCATTCCTAGGAGTCAGATATAATTAACCTTGTATAGATCTTGGTTATCCATACTAAGTTAAAAATATCCAGATGATCCCATTAACCTCCACCATGATTCTCTGTTTATTTCCTTCAAAACCACTTTTACAACATTCATTACTACATTACCTTTTGTTGATTGTTATTATTATCTCTTTTCATTTCTAAAATTCAAGTTCCACCATGTGTTTTACTATTAGAATAAAATTGATGCTCAAACAAGGCAATCAAGTTTTTTAAAAAAGGAATTGCTTCTCAACAAATAGAGGAAGTTGACACACAAAGACGTACTTTATCTGGGCCTCTAGCTCACTTTGGATCAGGTTGTAGTATGCCCAAATTTGGTGGCAAGGTTGCAAAATCTATTTGTCCCTGTGCTAGTGGGGCCCTCATACGGTAAAAGTAACACTGGATTTATGTCTCAAGATAAAGAATGATACTACCAGTGGAGGAGTTCAGAGCTGCGAGTGGGGTTATTAGGAAAGCAAAAGCAAAAGCTCTTATTACTGGAGGGGAGCTGAAAGAGAGTTGCAAAAGAGGACAGTTTGTCGAGGAGCTTTTATGGAACCCAAGAAGAAAATATTCTTTTTCATGGCTATCTACTAGGGTAATGTGCTCCCTGTTCTAGAAGAAATGATCATTTCTGCAAGGCCCAGTAATGAAGATGAAAGGTCCACATCTTTCCTTGATCAGCCCCCAGCTTGGTCATACTCTGAGGCAGCCTTGGGTGGCTGAAGACATTTGTTGTTTATCTGGTAATACCTTCTTCCAGACTTTAGGACCTCTACCCTTGCCTGCTTTTTTTGTACTACCTACCTTCTTTACCTTTGACCCTGTTTTGTGGGCCTGTGTCCTAATTGCCCATGCCTGATTCTTCACCTATCTCGGTACAACCTCTCCCAACTGCTACCAGGGGATCATTCTAAAAAGAAAATTTGATCAATTCATTCCCGTAGAGAAAACCCTTCAATAGCTTCCCAGCTTAGCCTGGAATGTTCTTAGTTATGTAGCCTGCTACAGTGACACCTAGTTTACAAACAATTTGTTTTATGATTTGAAGAAAGATGGCTGTATTTGTGCTTGTGTAGGGAAGATGGTTATGGTCATGTTGTCACCCACTACGGAATATGCAAACAGAAAAAATATTTTGCCAAACTCTATTGAATGGAATTGTTTGCAAACCAAAGAGTTTGTGAACCAAGGTATTACTATATTTCTTCTGGCTGCTGTTACAAATTATCACAAACTTCATGGCTTAAAATAAAATAATTTTATTCTCCTAAAAATCAGTCAGTCAGAATTCTAAAATGAGTCTTGTGGGGTTAAAATCCAGATATCATTGTGGTTGCATTACTTCTGGAGATTCATCAATTCCTTGCTTTTCCCATTAGTAGAAGCTCGCTAAATTTCTGAGCTCACAATCCCTTCCTCCATCTTCAAAGTGAATCCTTCTAATCGGTTTCCCTCATCACGGTGCCTTCTCTCACTCTAATCCTCTTGCCTTCTGTGTATAAGGACCCTTGCGATTACACTGTGTTCACACTAATAGTTAAGGATAATCTCTCCATCCTGAGATCCTTAGCATGTTTACACCTGCAAAGTCCTTATGGCTGTGTAAAATAACATACATCTATGTCCCTTTAAGTAAGACATGGACATGTTTCTGGGATCATTGCCTAATCTACCTTGTCTAATCCTTTCTTCAACTCTTGGCATGCTCACTGTCGGTCTCAGTGTGTCTCAATCACTAGCCTTTGCATGTGCTATTCTCATTGTATGACTGGGTCATACTAGTCCTTCAACACTGGCCTTCAACCTAAAAATGCTTACTTCTGTTGTCACCACACTGATTTGTAACTACCTTATTTTTCTGACTCCTTTATGAGCTTTTAAGCATCCTGGCGTAGAGCACTATGGTTATTAGGATTTATGTCTCTTGCTAAAGCCAATGTCTAAAATGTAGTAGGTATTCAATCATAAACACAACTGGGTCAAAGAATGAATAAATGCCTGAGTGAGTAACATTTTATTAGTCAACTTATTTCTTCATCACTATTCAAGATAAAAGAATGCTAAGTTTGGCTGTTCAGCCAGAGGCAGGCACTGCATCCCTGAGAGAGCAGCACATCTGGGCAGCCACGTGCAAGGAGTCAGTTGCCTTCCACATCCACAGTTCCCTGCCCAGCTGCACTCTTAACCACCATAACCACAAAAGTGGGGAAACAAAACAGTGGGTAAGGTGGGGGAAAACTTTTCCAAGCTTCATTTCTCTGATGAATATCTGCACTTAATTTCATTTGTTCATGCATCTATTTTAGATCCACGTTGAAATCTACCTTAATTTCTGAACTTTAATGGCTTGTGGCATGTATTTGTAGCTTTAAGTGACAGCTGTTCTGTTCAGACAAAGGAAGTGTCATATATAAAACCTCGTGAGCCCGAGAAGTACATTAATATTCCTTAAAACACTGTTAACAACCAAACGTAGAACAAGCAACAGGCAAAGCCATGAAGTGTGACAATAGTTTAAATGTTGAATTCTGCTGAAACCCTTGAGTTAATCTAGAGGATTCTTCAACTGTAAATTATTAGAGCTAATTTTATTCTCTTCTAGATGAAGATTTTTCACAAAGAAAGAAAACAGAACTTGTTAGATAATGAAAATGACTTTTTTTAAGTGCCAAATTTGTTTCTAGAGTGTTAATTGCACTAGGCAAGAAAGGTAGAATAATTAAAAAATATTTTAATGTCAAATTTATCAACTGCCTTAAGTTCAGCTGAAATATTACTTTTAGAGAGTATGGAATCATTAGTTTAACTCAAATTAAATGCTATATCATGATACTAGTACACATGTTGTAAAATCCATTGTATGTAGTGATAAACTTTCATAAATTCAAGTGTGGAGCTGCCAATGCAAATTTGAATTATAAATGATTTTATTTTTATAAATGAAAATTTTCATGACATGACAATAGAACATGAGCGGTTGTCATAGTCCATGGTGAACTACTAAAAGCATTCCATTAAACTTAAGAATAAAACAAAAGAAATTCTACTATTATATTTAGCATTATTCTAGAAATGCCAGGAAAGGTAATAAAGTAGAAAACTTACTGAATAGGAGGAATACTGAATAGAAGGAAATCAAATTTTTACCACTGAAATGATTATATATTTAGGAAAGCAAGGGATCAAGTAAAATAATAAGACACAGATTTCATTAAGGTCTTGACTTACAGTTTTTGTTGTTTTTTTAAGTTTTTATTGTGTGTCCACAAATTGAAGAAACATAGGTATCTATAATGCAACAGGTAACAATGTTATTGTCTAATCTCACTCCTCAAAAGCAATCATATTAAATAATCCATATTAAATAATCCAATCATATTAGATAATCCATATTAAATAAATAATCATATTAAATAATCCATATTAAATTATAAATAATGTATTAAATAATGTGTAGTCTCCCAGATGCTTGTCAACACATATATTATTACTATTTTAAATATCATATGGAGAAACAGACGTTCAAGAATAATATGCACAAATGAAAGAGATAAATTCAGAAAAGTTTAAATGTACAAGTGGCTTTCAATTTTGATACATCAGAAATTGAATGATCAATAGCATAAAATAGAAAATCTGTGAACTAATTATAAAAATTTCTAATTAGTGAGGAAAAGCTGAATTGTTTAACAAGCCTGGGTAAAATAATACACTATCCTCAAATAAAGAAGAAAACTATCCAATGTCTTCTTCCAAAATAAATTCCACATACACCAAAGATATATTTTTAAAGTGAAAACAAATATAGGAGTTATGACTGACTCACTTTATATTTGTTGAATGCAGAAGGCATTTCAAAATAAGACAGAACACAGAGACATAAGAGGAAAGGATTGACACATCACATAAAATTTAAAATGTTGACAGTTTTTTATTGAATTTTAAAATATCTGCAACAAAAATTAACTTTAAAAATATAGTAACATCAGAAAAATCTACAGAAAAAAGTGTTAATATCCTTAACATCTGAAGGGTCAGCCGGTCATGGTAATCTCAATATTCTGAGCAACTGAGGAAGGAGGATTGCAAATTCGAGCCCAGTCTGGGCAACTTAGCAACTTAGCAAGAACTTGCCTCAAAATAAAAATTTCAGAAAGGGTTGGGGATGTAGCTCAATGTGAAGGTACTGGGCTCAATCCCCAGTACAAACAAACCAACAAACAAATACCTTACAAGATAGAGAGTCCAAGAGGGTAATGAAGAAACCACATTAACAGCAAGCTTTCGGGAAAAAAATGAAACAATTTTAAAATACAATATAGATCCTCAATCTTATTTGGAACCAAGAAGCAAATAAAATGAATGTGATAAATGTTTTTGCCTTTTAAATTGTAAATGAAACTAAAAGGAAGTGAAGTGGTTTCAGCTGGGTTCAGCTGGGAATGCCTCTGTTCCTTGAGCCTTCTATCTTTCTCCAGACTAGTTCAATTTGGGTCTTTTATAGCAAGGGCACAAGAAAAAAAAAAAAAAACTCCAACTTGGCCCTCCTCTCAGTCTACCTTCTTTTATTGGTCAAGCAGTTGATTTGACCAAATCTAGAATCACAAAGTAAAGAAATATACGCTGTCTTGTGAGGAAACACCAGATCAAATGATAGAGGGGTGGATACGGGAAGGAACAAAGAGTTGAGCAATTACTACAGATCCTACAAGCAGACTGAGGACAGCCAGGGCACATTTAACACAACTGTTGCCCCTGTGTGAGTGGGCTTCTGCCGTCTCATGCATGGTGCAGCAAGACCACAGCCACGCCTAATGCAATGACTGTTGTGTCTTCCTCAACCGGGAAGACTTGAGGAAGAACAAAGTGATTGGGCCATGGAAAGATTTTGAAATTCTTGGATGTCTTCATTTAATAGCAAAACACGTAACCATTTCTTACAGGAAATGTTAAATTAGAAGTCACTCTTCTTCTAATCACAGTATGAAAAAATGTCCCTTCAGCGTCGTTGATCCAAGTGAAAGATGCACATCCCTAAACCAACAGTGATCACCAAGAGAGTACCGTGTATTGATGAGCCTAGAAACAGCTCACCCTCTCTGGAACTGGGGATGAGATGAGTGATACAAAGGAGAAAGAAAATAAAAGATGTTGGGAGAGTAAATATAAATGTCTACAACTGTGAAGATTTTCTTGGATTAGAGAGACAGGATATTAGAATGAGAATATACTTTTTAAAAGTCTAGAATACAAATGTTTCATTTCATTTTCAGTGGTTACAGCAAACATAATAAGATAGTACACAAAAATAGGAGACTTCATTTTATTTTTGTCTTTTTCATTTGGGGAGTAGGAAAAGGGAGGGATTGTGTATGCATGTATTGTTATAAAATGACTAAAACAATGAAACATTTTAAATACAATTCTTAAGTCAAAATATCATTTCTATTTTCTTTAAAAACTAGAGTAAAATAATCTTTTGCTTTTCATTTAATCAAATAAAGATTATTTGATTAAACAAATAATCTTTATTTGATTAAAGGGATCTTATTCTTTATTCTAATTTATTTATTCTAATTTATTCTTATTCTAATTTTTTCCTTGTGATATAAACAGTAAAATTATGTGTTTCAAGATTTTCTATCTTCTTATCTTTTAATTAACCACTAAATTTCATCACAGTTCATTGACTCCCTTTTATGTGCAAATTGTAGTTATAACAACTGTGTGATAAAACTATAAAACATGTCCCTACATTTTTTTCACTTCCATGCTTCACTGTACCTATTGAACCTCAAAATGCTGCCAAGAGGTATTCATGTTTATTTAGGCTTTCTGTCTTACTGCTCGGCAGCACCCTCTCCCAGTGCCTTCAGTGTCCATGGCAAGCCTCCATCTTTCGCTTGAAGCCCTTCATTCAGTCTAACCTATTTTATTCACAATGATTTTGCTCAAACTTTTGAACAATTGGGAACATAACCCAAGTTTCCCCTATTCCCATCTAAATCTCAAACCCCAAAATGCCTATAAGACCCCACTCACTGTCTCCCAGTTAAAGAATAAAATGTCCTGGCATCTGCAGAAAACAAAACCAAATATTAATGCCTTTAACACTATCTCTGCCTCCTACTCCAGAGCCTTGCTTCATCAATGATCTGATCTGTCTGGTAGCTGGGCTTCATTCATTTGTTTCTTTCTTCTTTACCCTCAAGATTTTCCGATGCATTTAGACCCATACCTTAAATTTCAGAGTCATGTCTGCTAGACAGAATATGTGTGAAGAAATACAATAATTTTCTGTTCGAGGACAGATCCCCAGCATGTAAAGTACTTCTCACTAGCAGCACCTACTATTTGTTCAATAAATATATGTCACTTGAATGAATGAACATACAACTGCTTGTTGGAATTCTGACTTAGGTATTTCACAGATATCTCGAAACTGAGCTCTTCATTTCCTTCGTTGAAAGCTTTTCAAAATTGTCATCTCAGAGGTATAGTAGAAAATTTCCCAAAAATTCAGTGGAATTAAGGAACCCTTGAAAAAAAAAGAAGTGATATCACAAGGACAACATGGATGAACAAATAGAGATTACATGATCCATCCCTTCTCCTACACCACTTGGTGCTTCTTCAGATCCAAGGCCCTTGGCTCAGGTTTAGGTGGTGTCCCAGAGGTTTGAGCAACATTCTGCCTGCCAATTGAATGGGGGAGGATTCCAAGTCTGAATGCCAGAAACTATAAAAAATATTTTTATGTATATGATAAGTGGGCTGTGCTATAAGAATATGTACACACTTTTAAAAAATGTACATATAGAATAACAAAAAAAAACATTAATTTTGCTGAAAGATGTAAGAAATCTTTGTCAAGATTTTGGCTTTTGAATTGACCCTTAAAATACGAGGCAATTTATTGAATTATGATTCTTTTTAACTCCATTTCAAACTCAAATGGATTTGCAGTAATTCAGTTCTGACACCAATCACCCAGAGTTAAAGCGCACTTCACTACTTAAGGGGAAGAGCCCAACAAGGACTACTCTTACTGTAGGTATTTTCTGCTACTGGGGGTGTCTTCAGGCCACTCATACTTCTTATTTAGTGATCTTTGGAAAAGCAAATGCTCTAGTGAGTGAGCATGTGTGCATGTGTGTTGAGATAGAAATTTTAAAAAATCAGTTCATATCATTATGAGGACTGGCAAATACAAAATCTGTAGAACAAGTTATCAATCTTGAAATTCAGGTGTTAATGTTGAAATCATGAATTGAATTCTGCAGAACAGGCAGAACAAGCTGGAAACTCAGGAAAGATTTTACATTGCAGTCTTGAGTTTATACTGTTTAGGTTAGAAATGCATGGTCCTAAATCCGCCCTCATAGTGTTCAGTAAATTGCTATGGTCAAGCTTATAGGTCTGCTATAAAAGATATAGAGCAGGAGATTAGCTAAATAAAGAGACATGTAAGCCAGTGTCTGAGAGGGCACATAGATTGTTCTTTTCTCATGGACTCATGGCACAACATATTTCAAGCACATCAGTGTATTTACCAACCAAAATGCTACACTTAGTTCCAGAGTTAAATTAATTGGGAGACAATTAATTAAGTCCCAAATTTCTCTTCTTGTGTCTGGGCTTTCTGGTGACCAGCTACATTCTGAAGCTATCTAGGAGCACACACCAAGCCATCACATTAGTGTGAGAAAGACACACATACCTCGGGAAATCCACAAGTTTTAGAACCTCTATGCCAGGAATCCAAGACAAAGACTCGACAGATTCCTTATCACATGACACATATAATGAAAATATGGGAAACGGGAATGGTGTAAATGATTTACTAAATCTCATTGATTATTCTAATTAATGATCTCCAGATGAAGCCATCGGTTGAGCACACCAATATGACTTCCATAGTCAGCTATTTGGGACTACTTTAAGGTACATTCCAAGTAACATGGAAATAATATAGCATTCAGAGAGACATTAAAATACTGTGATAATTTATATATAATCAATTAGAAGAAAGATGTATAGATACTATAACAAATTTAATTAAAACACAAGTTTATTTCTCACAGTTCTGGAGGCTGGAAGTCCAAGATTAAGGCACTGGCAGATTTTGATCAGGCCCAAATCCAGGCCTTTTCCCTAGTCAGCACTTTCTCTCCAGTGTCCTCATGTGACAGAGTTGGATAACATGACAAAGCATCCTCACATGACAGAGTAGGTTAGCAAACTCTTTGGGGCCTGTTTTGTAACACTGGTTCCATTTACTGGAGCTCTGCTGCATGACTTAATCACCTCCCCAAATATTTCCATTTCACAATTCTATCATCATGGGAACTAGGAGTTCAGCATGTAAATTTTGGGGAAGACTCAAAATTCATACCATAATAAGAAATACGTTTTTTAGAAAGCTCTAAAGAAACAAATATCTCTCCCAGGCAAACAAGATATCCCAGACTTTCAGTAAGTTCATAAATATGTAAAAACAATAAAAATAAAATAAAGAATGTGCACCCACACCCTGTAGGTCATTTGTCAGCTATGAAATATTGCAAAAAGAAGGACTAGAGAGGGTATCATTTTTTAGTACTCCCTAAGGACCTTGTAAAATGAAAGGTATATCTCACTGGCAGATCAATATATTAAATCCTAGTTTAACTATACTGGTGTTTTAATCTTCATGACACTCGTTTGGATTCAAGTAACCAAACAACCATTAAAATTCTCCTTCTAATGAGATATGTGTCTCTGGGACAAAGTTCTTTCATTTTCCAACATAAATAAATAACTGGGCTCCAGTATTCATAAGATGGCATAGCTCACTGAAAAAGAAAGCCCCTAAATATGCATATATGAGAAATCCCCAGTCCTGTATGACAAACACAGGTGAGGTTATTGCCACGTTGCCTCCACATTGTTGTGGCACAAAATTCAAGAGTGGAATAAGGCCAAGAGACTCGGGTGTGGTCAAAGAAGGCCAAACTCTGTTCTCCACTTCCTCAAGCCCTCAGATATCCCACTGCACACAGGTTCCTGAGACCACCAGCCATGTTCACAAATAAAATGATAGAGTGAGGGCCATGAGTTCAAGAAGCAAAGGCAACTAGCTGTCCACCCAAATTTGTACCACACTCCCACTAGTAGATTTTTACTGGCAAGAATTTACTGGACTCAAAAATCACTACATGGAAGAAAGCTGTTCGCTGTCCATGAATTCATGATATGTTAATTCTGTTACGTGAATAAAGATAAATACCTGTGCTGTGTTTGAGCTTTTATAAACTTGAGGATTTATTTGTTGTGTTGTACAGTTAGTGTGTCCCTAACATTATAATTCTACTTCTATATCTATCTATGTCTATACCCTGTACACTGCTTAGCAGTGTCTAGGAATATAAAAGACCTTCCACTGAAACCTAAGCTCTCTCATTCTCTCAAATCATCATACGCAGAAGAGGTTTTTGATCACATTGGGAAACATAACCATTGTATTCACCATAGTAGACTAATTGCTTAACATTCTAGTTTTTGTGTCAATTTTGATATTGCTCGAGAGAGGGGGGTGGGGGAGGGAGATATATATATCTCCTTTTTGAAAAATAGACCTCTTCCTAGTGGGTTGACACATTTAAGACTTTGAGGCTGAGTCTGCATGACACAGTCCCACACTGTGAGAAATCTTTCAGCTTAAAGGCTTTTTCTCTTCTATAATGCCTGGGAGATAGATATGTGCTATTGCCTTCAAACTTTTATAGCATTGAAGACAAGGAAAGGATGACCCACAAGCCGCAAGTCATAAATGATGTTGGTCCACCAAAGGTGGGTAAATAACAAACTAAACACACTGGACATACACATGCCAAATCTCTTTACTCTTCACTACTCAAAATTTTATCTAAAGACCAGAGTTGTCCATATCATAGAGAAGTTTACTAAGTAGGCAGAAGTTCAGTCCCTGTCCCTGACTTTTGAATCAGAATTAACCCTTAACAACACTCCCAGGAAGGCTGTGTGCTCAGTAAAGGCTGAGAAGCCCGGCTGCAGACTTCCACCTGCTCTGCCATCTTACTCCCATTCCTTCTCCATGGTGAGGGACCTAGGGGACTGCAATCAGCTTGCAGCTCATTTGTTACTTGAGAAGCAGTTATTAGGAAGAGAAAAATCAGTCAGAAATCTTGAAATCATAATATTAGGGAGGAGTCCAGAAATAGCTTCAAAAATTCTGACAGAAATGTTTCAAAATTCATCTCTGGTTTACCCTAAACTTCAGAAGTCCCCAAAGTTTGCAGCAAACCCTTGTTCCCCGTGCCCTCTCTTTCCATTCTAATAGTCTGACCCAGTAAGTGAGCCCATTCCATGGAAGTCCAGTCTTTCAACAAGTAGACCAGTCACTCGCTTCCTCTTTTCACCAGTGTCATTATGTCCCCTTTTTATGCAAGTAAGGGAATTTTTTGAATATAGATCCCTGCATTGAAACCTAAATATAGCTTGGCGTGGTGACACACACCTATAGTCCCACCATTCACGAAGCTGAGGCAGGAGGATCACCACAAGTTTGAGTCTACCCTGGGCTACATAGTGAGTTCAAGGTCACCCTGAACTACACAACAAAACCTGTCTCAAAATAAATAAATAGAAATAAAAGAAAATATGAAAGAAAAAGCCATGAATTTCAGAATAAAATAAGTTTCCTTTTATTTGTATACACCAAGGAAAAGATTAAAATTAGTAAGCTTTGGAAATTTTACATAACTAGATATACCTCCAATCCTTCCATTTTCACCTTCTTTTACAGAGTCACAGGACAGTAAATAAAGTGGAACTATGGGGAGCATTTACATCTACAAGAAGATCACCTGTAACAAGTAAAACATTTTTATCTAGAATTTTCAAATCTCAGTTAATGGTTTCCTTTTTCCTTTCTTCCTTTATTCTTTCTCTTTTCTTTTCCTTTTTCTTTCCTCTTTCCCTACCTTCTTTCTTTTCCTTCTAAGTTAAAATTATAGTTTGAGACTTTCATGGCAATGAACATATTCCAAATAACTAAGATTATTAAAGATCTATGGCTTTTGAAATTTCAGATCTTTTAGACACTTAGTTTGCACCTTATCAAAACCCATAATTCTGGACTTCCTTTAAATTCATTCTTCTCTCTGAAATTTCCAGATTTACCAAAAAAAATTATTAGAAGAACTTCATAATCTCCAGGTTTTGGTCATCATCAAAACAAAATAGGCATCAGTGTCAATGGAAGCACTAACACCTGCATAATAATTCAAAAAGTCTTCTTCTGAAACCTGAAGGGAGAAAGAAATGGTGTCAAAATATGGAAACCATAGTAGAACACTTCCATTACCCCTCAGATGTCTTCTATTGAGTGTGATTCGCAACTGGCAATGAACAAGGGATGAGCTAGTCAGGGAGCTTTTAAATTTTCTTTCTCTTGACATGGCTTTCTGAAATAAGATATTTGCAATAGTGACCATAGTCTTACCTGCTGGTGGTCAGTTACTGTTCCCCCCACCACTATAATTTTTGCAGTAAGATAAGGTCTCTAGATCTCTACTACATTATCCAATAAGACATTCATTAGCCAACTGTGGCTGTTTAAACTTACACTAATTAAAATTAGGTAAACAAAATGTTCAGTTCCTCCATTGCACTAACTATATTGCATGTCCTCATTAGCCCTACGAGGCTGGTGACTACAATACTGGAGAGCACAAAGAAAAGACAGTTTTATCATAATACAATAAGTTTTATAGTACAGCACAGTTCCAGAGTATACACTCTGTAATCAGATTTGTGATTGTTATCAGTATAGCCAACCTTCTGTACCCATGGGTTCTTCATCTGTGGATTCATCTATCTCCATTTGAAGTTATTCAGAAAAACAAAATGCATGTCATCATTTCCTAAACAGAGCACCCATATTGGATGAAGAAGTATGTGACATTTAGAGATGATTTAAAGCACATGGGAGGATTCACATACGTTGTATGCAAAACTCTTGCCATTTTATATAACAGATTTGGAATCCAAGAATTTTGTTTCTTGTGGCAAGTCCTGAAAGGAAATTTCTGTTGATAAAAAAGAGGAAATACTGTATTTCAAGGTAGAGCAATTCATTGCATAAATGAGACAGATAAAAAGTACCTTAGGAAAAAGTAGTTTAGGACCAAACACATAGATGGAAATAGAGAAGAGGAAAAGAGAAATTCACAGGCTCCTTGGGCAGCTATGAATGCACAGCACACAATGTTTCATGGTAGGGTGCAGAGATAAGCCCCATGAGAGGTGCTAGGTCAACTTTCCCATTCTATCCGTTCAACAAGGATGTGTGTATTTCATGATTAGGAATTTGATTTCTATGATGGGGAATGAGGTTATGAGCATGACGCACAGAGCAGGAATTGACAGTGGGTACCACACCTCTTCCACATTAACTTCTCCCATTCCTTAATACCAGCAGTAGAGTTATACCATCCCTCACAGTCCTAGAGGTTCTGAAATATGGTTGACTTGCTAGATGGGTGTAGTCCATCCCTATAGGTATAAAAATAATAATGTCATACTTTCAGCTGTCAATACAATGGTTTTATGGGTTAAAATGTTGTATCTTTTTAAAAGTATGAAAAACTACAATATGAAAAAGACCTTATCATTTTCAAAGAAATTTCATCACCTACTGGAAACAGTATTGCGGTAACATTTTAAGTGACCCAAAAGCACCGTCAGGGAAGTAAATGCAAATGAAGCATGTTATTAGCAAATTGAAATGTATTTTGGAAACACAAAATTGAAATAAAAAGCTATGTTTTCTTTTTTATTGTAAGTTACTACTTCAAGCAAATTAAAGAAATTCTTTTAAATCAGAGTCATATTAATATGAAGTATAGTTTGAGAATGTGATAAAATGGCAAGGTTGGTAGTATAAATTAAACTCAAGTTTGAAAACTCAGAACCCTCTCAATCTGTGATTCCAAGAAATGATATTCCAAATATTTTCATTAAGGCAAGTTTTTATTTTCCGTTTTTTATTTTCCATGCATCTGTAGTTTACCATGTAAACGTGTAAATTTTAAATGCAATATTTTAGTATATGTGCTGCCAAAGCAAGCATGTAAATAAAATATTTTAACATTTATGTCATAAATATGGAAATTCTTCTGTGCCAAGCATGATGTTGTTTTAAAATCAATTTGTATTCCATTTCCATTTTGAAGATACTACCAAGATATGAGTCACACGTGGGAACACCTTGCTACATAAAGCACTGATGATGAGATAGTTTTTTAATAATATGTGGAGCTCTATCTGACTAGCATATTGATATTTATATGCAAATAGATATTCCCAAAGACCTGTATAATTTATATAAGCACAGCCATTTTAATCATCTTACCAACACTGATTTACTTAACAACCTGCTTCCATTTTTGCTTTTAGTTTAAATGTAATAAAAGTAAATTTTCACTCAGTGCTTTCTAAATGACTTCAATCAGTAGAGCCCAAATTCTTAGTGATCTACCATATATACTTCACAGCTTCAACAACAATCTTAAGTCAATGGATTTTGAATGATATTGCTAAATAAGATTTCAGACATGACTAAGTATGAAACTTATGCAAAGGTACTTTATTTCCCAGTTCCCTTGGAAATGAAAGCACCAGTCTGGGTTTAGAAATGCAGTTCCTGACATTTGATAGTAGTGCATTTGTGTAGCACTTTATCCCATTGATGTAGAACCAGAGTCTCCTTACAGCCCCAGAAGGAGCCTGCATCTCTCCATGTGTCATTTTCTCTCAATTTTAGGTCCCTATTGTGTACTAAGGCTCTCTCAAAGTACTGACTGTCATCAGTTCTGCCGGTGACCTGAGCGTTTCCAGGAGACAAGCCACTGAAACCTTTCAAGCTATGTTCCCAAATCAATACTGATCTCTGAGTGTCAAGGTTTAAAATCAGTAAATTCCATTATGAAGAACCAGGACAAGAATGCACACCAAAGAAAAAGGCCATTACATTTTGAGGCTTTCTATCCCTTTCTAGACTGTGAGGTCAATATCAAAACCTCAGCTACTGGTGAGTGGTTTACATGCTCAATGGATTTCACTCCTCAAGATCACCTGCCACTGCATTTTGCTGAGGAGAAAACTGGCTTTGGCAATGCAGGTGTGAGAATGAGACAAGAAGGTCATGCTATTCTCAGAGAGGAAGGGCTGTTTCACCACAGCCTCTCACCGCACCAACCAAGACAGCAAGAAGAATTCTTCCCACACAGCAGTGTTCTCAGAAGTCCCATCAATCACTTGTTTATATATCTTTTAACAGATTTCACCTGTCATCCCTTTTAGAAGAAATAACTTTAAGAATTAACTTAATGTGTTTTTCCATTAGAAAAAAGGAAACTATCCCTATCAAAAGTACATAGTTTTCATATGAGCATCTTGGAGTAGTAAAACCATGTTAGATATACTACTCTCAAAAGAATCAGTTATATTAAAGTCACTAATACTATATGACAGTCTGAAAGACCCTGGACACCTTGGCTTTTTTCTTTGAGTCATAGCTCTTCTAACCTTTAAAGCTTTGTTGTTTTATTCAAAAAATTTAATTTAAAAGACCCTTAGATACCCTTTGAATCAGGCACATTTCTAAGATTTAAAACTTTTTTGGTTGACTCAGTAAGTTCTTTAAAAGAATAATGAATACTTTCCAAGAAAGCACATTTGTTGATCAATTTAGAAAATTGGAAGTTGTAAGGTTTTATATTCTGCAGCCAAAATAGACATGCATAAATCCAGAATGTATAATATTCAGAAAGTATTAATAGACTCTCATGAGGCAGAAGTAGAAGGGCACCCATGCACCATCCAAGAATATACTTGGTTAGTTTAATCTCTCCATTTGGTTAAGCATCAGTGTCACAGACTGTACCTGTAGTTAGCTTCATGAGGGTAGAATCATTACCTACTTGCACTCTTCCTGGTTCAAGAGGCAGTCTACACTGACCAAGAGAATGGAAAGCATAAGACAATATACTATCTCTAAGAACAAGAAGGGATTATGTCTACACTGTCTTTTAGGTGCCTATGTTCATCAAATTGACTTCACAGTTTCCCAACACAGTGTTTATATAAAGGGTCCCAAGAGCTCTGGTTTGAGGGGCTGACGGGGACTCCTTGGAGAGTTTCGGTGCTCAGGCTTCTTTTTATTCATTGTGCTCTTTCATCATCTGACAACTGTGACTCATTAGTTTGATATGAAAGTTATTGATTATTTTTGTATTTATTCTGGTTCACTCCTCTATCTATCTCCACAGCCCAGAAGAGTATATAGCCAATAGGTATTTATCAAGGGGTTCTATTTCCAAGCTTACAATGCATGCCAAGTCAATCCAAAGCTTTCTTGGACCAGCTCTGCCTTCAAAGCTTCTAGTTGCGTATGATAGGCAATTCTACGCCTACTGCTAAACCATCAGTGCAAGAACATTGTCCTCCAGAGTGTCATCCAGAAGCCATCAAAATTAAATTGCTAGTGCAAACCAGACCTGAAAGACGGCAGGAAGAATTCTGCCCAATGTACAACTCAAGACATCGTTACACTGTGAGTGGAATTCAAGTACAGTGTGCAGGCACTTGCTAGGGTCTGAGTCTTTTACTGCCTTTGCACAGATGTACCATGGGTATTTAGAAACCTAGACCCAGTATTGTTATGGGTGGCTTACCAAAGAATGCTTATCTACATCAGTCCATTTCCTGAAAACCTGCTAATGGCAAACTCTTATCTTTGGCTTATTTGTTTAATGTCCTATATGAGTCCAGGCCGAACATGAGATGCTCTTGAGAAACATTTTGGAAATTTTTATTATGTTTTATCTTGACACAAGTGGTTACTTTTTAAATTGAAGAAGGAATGGGGTTTAAAATGTGGAAGTTAAATAGCAGAAAATATAACAGAAAATTGCTAATCTTTTAAAAAAATTATTCTTCTATGTTCTTCCCATTGCTACTAGTGGAAGAGTTAAATAACGCGTTGACTATTCAGGAAATCTTACATAATGTTGAGAACAGGAATGTACAATCCTGGACCACTTTAAGGTTCTCAGGAGATCTTGTTTCTAGAGGGTGAAAGGGACTCCATGGACTCTCATTCATAGACACAGAACTCAAAATGTGAAAAGGGAATAACTGAATATGTCTGAATATTGTGAGGCATAGATTATTTCAAGTTGGACAGCTGTGCCCCATAAGCAGATTAAATGGGAAGCAAACTAGCAGTGATGGAGACAAGGCTGATGACGACAACCCAGTGTCATACACTCACTCTGTATCCCCAATTAAACAAGACATGAGTCATAACTAGAATCAAAGGTACAATTCTATCTAAAGCAGTAGGCTTGAAACCCCATCATGCCCAGAAATGGAGGCTCTTTCCTTAGCCACATTTTGTAGGGTGAAGACTACAAAAGTATAGTTTTTTCCCTACATATTTCTTCATAATTTCTTTTGGTTTTCTATGTATTTCTTCATAAAATTTGGCACCTTTTGGTCTTCCAGCCTCTACATAAGTACAGATAACAAATCCAATGAAAAAAAACTTGTGTAATTTAATTTAGCAAAACACACTTATATTTCTGTGATATGAGAACACCTCAAACTCAAGACAGTCTCCTTTCCGGCCTACCCCTTGGATGAATAAGAGTTCAGCTTCCAGACAAGAAACAAAGCAAGGAACCCTATTAATTGACAGCTGCAATTCTCATCTGATAATGCCTGTTTTCACAATTTTTAACTCAATGATCTTGACTTCCAAGTCTGTGAAATAAAAGTAAATAAATCAATTAGTACAAAAATGGTAAATGTGTTTATACTTTAAATCCAGAGTACATTAACATACAAAATCATAAAGGAAACCATTAAACTAATTTATTTCCTCAAACCAGGGAATGAATTCAGTGAAGACAAAGGTGAAGAAAAAGGAATTCTGGACAACAAAGACAAGTGATAATTAATTGTTCTCATCACAGCCAGATTCTGCTGACTGTGTTTTATCTCTGGTCAAAGACAAATAATAAACAACACAAGAACCACAGTTTCAGTGAATATTTTCCAGAAGCTGGGGCTGCTTTTATAGCTACTGGCCTTGCTAGAAGATATTTTCATATACCAACAATATAAAATGAAAGATCAGTCCTGGAAGGAAGAAGTTTGAGCCATGAAGTATGGAGATAAAAATCTATTCTGAAGAATGCCTATGATCCTAGACTATGTGACACCCAACCACTTTGTGCTGATGGAAACATCATCACCATAGGGAGGGGTGAGACAAACGTTCTTCCAGCAAAAGTCTTGTTGGCGTCACAGTTTAAGATGTTCCTGGTAAAATCTGAGACCACAGCTAAGCTTCAAAACTTTAACCAATGGAATATATGAACAGTCAAGGGTCTCTCACTCAAAGAAGAGGACGCCACTCTTACATCAGTATTCGAAATGACTGAAGACATAGAGTCATTTTCAAACTACTTGCCAGACTGAAGCATTCAAAACCTTAGGTAGTGAAACTCAAGATTCAAAATTGAGGCTAACACGTGGTTTCTTTTTGGTTCCTAAATAGAAGCTGAAACACGCAAAGATTTATAATCATAAAAGTAGAAATATTTTTCCACCTAGAAATGGACTATCCATCTAAAAGGAAATTCAGAAAGGTTGAGTCACACAGATGGGGGTAGGGTTATAATTAGAATATTCAAACTTTCATTAGTGGCCAAAGAAATACAAAGTTGATTGACACCCTTTAAAAGCATGCATCAGTTGTAGCACTAAAAACTACAGATATCATTTTATTTAATTTCTATGTTAGAGCTAGGGAAACAGCTTGAGCGGAGGCAAACTTATGGTTAATTGCTTTAGTATTTTTATTTCTGCTGCTTTCTTAGCCCAAGAAAATGCAATATGTTGACAAGGAAGGAACACTTCTAGGAACATAAAATCAAGCAATGTCCTGGTTTCTGAGCTGAGATTTGATCATTTGGAGTCAGTGTCTGTCTCCAGTGACTCGTCTCCTGATGTGATGCCTTCAGAGGTTCCAGGCAGTTGTCATCATGACAATAAAGTATACATCAGTGTCAATGGATGCACTCACACCTGCATAGTAGTTCATGAACTCCTCGGGGGTCACCTGCAGTGGAAAAGTTAGAAATAAAAGCAAAACATTTCTTCTCACCCTTGCAACGGAAGCCCATCTTTCATCCCTGTAAATAGAAGGAACATGTCCATCAAGTAGGTTTTGGTGTGAGCATGCCTAAAGAGTAGATCTAAAAGTAAAGCAAAAGTAAATGAAAATGAAGATGGCAGTGAGAGTGGCTCAGGAAAGGAGAAGAAAGTCTTGAAAAGTGTCCAAACCAGCCTAAATGGAAAATGAGACACAAGTTGTCATATTTTCTTTAAAACTGGGAGTTCATCACTTCAGTGAGTAAAGCTGAAACTCAGAATAAGAAACAAGTATTGTCTAAGTGTAATTAATACTATTTTCCTGTGGCACATCAGAAACAAGCAGTATCATGCGTCAGTATAAGTCATTTTCCACTTTCCAAAAAACAGGGTGCTGTCCTGCGGACAAAGAAATAGATTTCTGGTCAAACATGCCTGATTTACACACATTTCTAAGAGACAGATTACTCATTCCAGGCTCTGAGTGAACAAATCATTACCTCTTGTTCTGCCTACTACCCCACTCCAGGTTCCATTTCCATTCTATACCTGTGACAGTTAATTCAGGATATCAAGTAATGTGTTCTCCTGTGCTTGGATTTTATGTTACTTTCAATCTGGAAAGAATTTTCCAAAGTTATAAAAGTTGTTTTACTCTTCTTTTCTAATTTTTCTGTTAAACATTATGTATAATTATGCCTTTGATACTAAAATGGTGACTCATATTCTAAAACTGCTATGAAACTTTTGTGTTAATAAGTGTAAGTGATATGTGCATTGCAAGTCAGGACTGTTGGCTGACACAATTAGTTGAGTCAGGAGAAGAATTGTCCGCCTGGTTGACTAACCTCTATGGCTAGTTTAGCTCAAAGAATGGAGTTGCTTATATAGAAGGATACAGCCCCGATGATGATGGCTGCTTGGGAAATTCTTGTTCCCTAGTAAGCACTCAAGTTTCAGCGCTAACATCACAAGAAGGGAAACTTATAATTGCCTGAAAACATCTTTTTAGTCCATGGAAATATATACTTTCCTCCTGCCAAGTCTTTGGAAACATGCCTGTCTCTTTCAAAAATTATAGAAGTGATTGATCCCTTTGTTTTTGCTGAAATTAAAAGTGAATAAAAAATAAAATTCCATGTCCACAGTTATTTTTCTTGGACTGGTTTCCTTGTCACCAACCACCCACAAAAGTGAAAGGCATTAGGAAAAATGGCATTGGAAAGACTGAGCCAAGGGTGGAGCTGTGCTTATCAGTGGTCCATAAATATAAATAAATACTGTACCTATTGATGCATTTATTCTCCTTATAAAAGAATTTTCCATAGAGCTCCTCTATAGCTGCAATTTTTTACATATTTAAACTATAATTCAAAACAAAATTTTGATTCAACTTTCATAAATATTTTTATTTTTATTATATTTACTAAATGTAATACCCCTTATAAATTTTTTATCACAGTGCCTAGTTAATGAGACTTCTAGGAAGATGGAGCAGTAAGCATTAACAAATTAACCTCTCCAAGATTTGGAATCTAGACATCAGAAAACAACAACTTGGGGAAGAAAATAAAGAGGGACGTAGATCTCCAGGACCCAGGGAGGATCTGGAAAGAAAATTGGAACACACAGAGAAAGTGAAGAGACAGACTTCAAGGCAGAAAGAGGAGGGGGAAACTTGTACTCTCTCTCTGGCTCCTGGCTTTTGTTGTGAGAGAAGAGGATCAAATCTAGGGACACTGTGAGGATGGGTGACTCCCGAGGCCTCTGGTGACAAACATGCAGTAGAATGGAGCAGTGGAAGCTGTGTCCTACAACAGCTGTGAGTGACTCCAGTCTAAGATATTGCTGTGTCCCCTGGAGACAGTGGTTGGTTGATAGCAGTTTAGGGTGGGGCCAACTGAATCGATGACTTGCAGTACATGGGTTGGGTTCATCTCAGTGCTGCCAGGGTTGAAATCCCACAGTAATTGGGTGAGGGACACCTATGGAAGACATCCAGGGTCAGGGAGCCATGGTCAGATCAGCAAGAGACACCCAGAGTGTTGTAAGCTGGATGATTCAGGCCCCAATCCCATGATCAGAGGACAGGATCAGCCTGAATTTCTGTGGATTTCAAAGTACCGGAGCAGATGCCCTTCCATAATACTACTGCAGGCTTGCTGGGATTATCCAGCACCCTTTCCTGATCCTACTGCAGTCTTGCTGGGATTATCCAGCACAGATCTGGGCTCTGGCTGCCGCCTTTGTCTACCAGAAAGGCCAGAGTCATATCCTGAATTAGACACACTATCACAAAACTCTAGACCACACAAGATAACCATAAGCTTGAAATTATAGAGAAATCTATCTCTCTTATTTTTATTGTTTGTTTTTGTTTCTTCATGAGTGTGGACATGGCTTTTGAGTTTTTTGCTTTACTTTTTGTTTTTTCCTTCTTTCTTTCCCTCTCGTCTTCTTTACCAGTTTCCTGAAGCTTGAGTAATCTTCCTTTGTCCTTTACCCTTGCTTCTAATCTCTCTCTCTTTTTTTAATTTCTGTATTGTTTCCTCTTATGCCTTTTAAATTTTCTATACATTGTTTATTTGTCTTGGAATATATATATATATTATATATATATAATATATATATTAGCTATAGCTTAATATATAACTATAAATCTTGTACTTATAGTTAAAGGTGGCAAATTAATAGTTATTGAAGTTTGTCATTTTCTAGTATGTGCTTAATGCTGATGTTATTACTGACTGTACTACTTTAGCCAAGGTGACTTAGTTTTTGTGATTAATTGATCTTTTATATACCACCTTGATTATCTAGGAGTGATAAGCAATACCATAGTCCAGTACCAAAGAACTGGGTGCTAGGTCAAACAGGCAGCAACCTTTCATCCTTAATAAAAAGAAGAGGCAGGATCATGGAACAGATTCAAAACCAAAACTGAGCTATGCCTAGACAACATCTCTGAAAAGTAACCATTTCCTAAAGAGGTCTCAATACTAGCAATAAAACTATCTACTATAGGCAATTTACAAGCCTCAATGCAGAAATAATGCCTGGTTGATAAATACTCAATCAGCGTCCAGATTCATCTTTATGTTAAATGAGGCTCATGTGCATATTACTTTTAGTAATTAAAAATAAGAATTTCAGGGCAGGGGATATGGCTCAGTGGTACAGTGCCTGCCCAGCAAGCACAAGGTCCTGAGTTCAATTGTTCACACACACACACACACACACACACACACACTCAGGCATTTCTGAATATTTTAGAACTAAAATCTCAAATATGAATGTATACAACTGCCACATTTATTAAATACATGTATCTTTGGGCTCCACTCCTTAAAAGTCACTCTGTGGTTCCTCAGAGCAGCCGGTAATCTGAATTATTCATACATACCTGATAATGCTGATCATGAACTGCAGGGTTGGGCATTACTGTGCTATTCAAGTGACATCAAATGCTGTAATTGTGAAAAACCTCAATAACCTTTTGAGAGATTAATGTGGCTGATTAAGATAAATGTCAAAAGGGACAGGAGTGAAGACTTTAAACCATCTGAATCACAACAATTAGCCACTTTGACTTGAGCTAGAGGAAAGAGCAGCTGAAGTCCCCCTGGGAGTAAGAGGAACCACCTGCAGGAGGAAGAAAACACGTCCTGGGATCCACACTAAGTTGGACTGGTTAGGGGAAATGGCAGTTGGCTATTTTTCCACTGATGTTTCAGAGATCAAAAGCCAGCAGTACTAGAAGAAAACATGCAGTTCTGTTATTTCTGTCTAAGCATTCAGCTACCCTACCAAATCTAGCCCCCCATGCACATTCCTTGGGCTAAATTAAAAGGTACTTTTCCACCCCTGATAAGAAAATGGCAACTAGAAGGAAAGAAAAGTTTCTTTATAATAGGACTATTCATAAAGTTTTGTAGAAAAAATTGGGGGCAAATCCTTTCAAAATAGGAAAGATTATTTTTCCTTCCCCAAATCACCACCTGTTCTTCCTGTCTACTGTCCCACATTTCTTTTCTGCCACTGTTGATTGAGGCTAAAGAGAGAAACTCTTTCCTCCATCACTAAACCTGTTAAGCCAGTCACCTAAGGGCAGAGCTGGCTTTGCGTTTAAGAAAAGTCCACTTATGGGTGTTAATAAAAGACACACCACATTTTAATCTCAGCCTAAATGCAGTGATGCAGATATAATTCCTTATCCTACCAGGCTATGACTTTGTAATTAACTATTAATGAAGATGGAGTGGTTGCTTTCATTTTCAAGTTCATTATAATTTAGAAATGCAAGTTAATCTTAAAGGAAAAATCAAAGCAAATTCTGTTGCCTGGCACTCCCTTTACCAGAAGCTGTCTTTAAAACATTTGCACATCACATAGCAAAGTGTGATGACAACTGAAGCTGAAAAGGGTAAATGTACATTGTGAATCTGTCAAAAAATGAAATTGCAGTTACATTTTGAAGTTAAACATTTTGTCATAGTTTCATTTTGGGGAATGTGGCTAGCAAAGTATGCTGAATATGGTAGTCACGACATGGAGTTTCTAATCAAAATATCACATTTTCCACAGGATGAGTACTTAGCACTATGTGGTCTCCCTACCTATATACTGTATGTGTCTGCGTCTCTGTGCATGTGTGTGTGATTCATATATTTTATTACTTTACTTTCCAACTCTCTAGATGTTCTCTACAGAAATATTTTATTTCTAACAAATATGATATTGATATATATATAAGGTTTTAGACCTATTTCACATTTACAATTCAAGTAGAAGATTTTTTTAACTTACCAATCCATCTTTTTCATAGGGTGAATCAAAATTATCCAGAAATTTCCTGAAGACTTGCTCTTCGGTCCATTCTCCATTTTGGTACTTTGGATGGTGTTTTGCGTTATATACTCCACGCAGGTCTTCAATAGTTATAACACCATCTCCAGTCTTGTCTAACTTTCTAAAAGCTCGCATAATGACCTCTTTTCTAGCTCGAGACATTGGAGGCTAGAAATACAGAAAAGCACATGCACATTCACCATCTACATGCAAATAAACCTTCCTGGTCTCCTGTGCAATAACATTTTTTTTATTACCCCCAATGTCAAGCTGTTTGTGTGCTGCTAAAGGAGATGAATAAAGATTGCCCCACACAGTCTCAGTCTGCAGCCTCTTGCCCACCCCTACACAGTGTACTAACAACTTCTAAAAACAAAACCTCACAATAGCCAACCCAAACCACGTGAAAGCCAAACCCACCAGATAACACTGATTCACACTGCCACTTACTCTTAACGTGAGAAGAAATTCGTTGAAGTCTATGGTTCCATTTCCATCTTTATCAAACCTGCGGAAAAGCTCTTCAGCCTCTTCCTTTTCCATAACCACTGCGTAATCATTTAACCCTTTCAAAAATTCTTTGAAATCAAGGGTTCTGTTGTTATTGTCATCCATAATTCGAAACACTCTGAAGGAAATACATCGAAAACAATGGAAAAAACCCACAAAGAACAAGGTGTAGATGTGAAGATTTAAATAAAAAAATCACTCTCAAAGATTCATTAAAGTTAAATATAATAGTCTAGATTCTTTTCTGTACCCCACCACCACTAAATTGGAGAGCCTCTTCTTAGCCCCTCATAAAAGAGAAGAAACCTGTAAACACACACACACACACACACACACACATATGTACACAAACACACACACAGTTACATTGTATGGTTCTGATTACATGATATGTGCTATAACTTGTATCTTGAATGTCCCCTGGTGGCTCATGTGTCCAAAGGCCTGTTCATCAGCCTGTGATGCTACTGGGAATTAATGGTGCCCTTAGGAGATGGAGCCTAGTGAAAGAAGGTTAGGTTACTGGGTGTGTACCTTTGGTACTCTGCATCTAGTTTTTTACCCTTTCTTCCCAGCTGCTCTAAGGTGAGCAGCCTTGTTGCACAAAGCACCCCCTGCCATTTCAACTACCTGAATCATAGGCTCAAAAGCAGTGGAGTAAAGTAACCATGGACTAGAGCCTGTGAAACCATGAGCCCAAATAAACCTTTCCTCCTTATAAGTTGTTCATCTCAGGTATAGTAATAGAGAGACAGTAACAACATATATAACATTTTCAGACACCTACCTTTGCTAATAGACCCAAAAGACCTAAGGTTTTCTATCTCCCAATTAAAGTAAAATTGAAAATATAGGTAAGGATATAGAAAAACTTATGTTACTGTATTTTTAAATAAAGTATGTAGAACCTAGCATAAAGTGTTAACCTGGCTTCTCATTTTTTTTAAACATATATCCACTGAATGTCTAAATGTAGATACTGTTTTAGCTACTTATTTAATATCTCCAGCTGTATCTAATCATCTCCAGAAAGTGCTTCCATATTCTTTTCTATGAAAGAAAGAATATGTCTTCCTATTGTGTTTAACTGTAATGCATCAGTTCCTACCATCAACCTCATCAAATCTTATCTTATTCTCTGCTACCTATGCCTCCTCCTCCACCATCTACTATTACCCTCAGAGCAATCCTGAGAATTTCCTATTTTTCTGGCATTCTAATAGAATGCCAGTAAATACTCAGGGAACTGGGGTATGAATTACAGTTCTACAGTTAAAACTAACTGTGTAAACTTGAGTGTAAGTTTTAAATTTTCTTGGTCTCACTTTTGTTTAAGAAACTACACTGGTTATTGTTTCCCTATTAATGCTAAAATAATGTATGATTTTCAAATCATAACTTATAATTTTGCCTGCTAATTATATGTAAAAATGATAGATTGTTAGTCCTTATTATTTAACACTTAGTTTAACAAACAGCATTTTGCATAAACTTGAATACTGGTTCTGTAAGAACAGATGCCCTGACTTTTCTTTTTACTAGACTTCATATTATTTATCACTTTATCAATATTTATTGGTAAAGCAATCATTTCATCAATATTCACTGACTGGATAAATGAATGAATGAATAAATTAGCTTGTAAACAAACTTTACTATTATGGAAGATATACCAGTTTCTTTGTTAAACCCTGCTGAAGGTAAGTTGTCAGCCATCCCACAGGAAGTTCTAGTTCCCCTAGAGGTAAATTACACATGACTGTCCAGAAGCAGAACTTCAGATTCTGAGATCAGGACCAGCCAAACCACTAATCCTTCCTCCCTCATTCATCCACCCTGTGTTATCACCACTCAGGGAATGCCTCTCATTATCCTGCTAGGTGTCTCTATTCTCTTACTGTGCTTCTTTGATATCAAATTGGTCCAGGAGCTGCCTTCTTTTATAACAGAAAAGAGCTTGGCTGAACATGGGACTAAGAATCAAAAACTTTCACAAGAAACCTCAGAGAACAACTTTTCCAAACCCTGCATTTCACCAATGAGATGTGAAACCCTAAAAAGAAATTCCCTGCTCGGGATCACATAGCCAATTAGCCGCCCTTGGCTGCTTCCCACTTTTCCACGCCTGCTCTCTGCCATCTGCATCCTACCTGCTGAGTCCTTTGATGCCTGCGGAGCCCCTGGCCAAGCACTGCAATCGGAGTCTTTCAATGGGGTCAGTGGTAGTGTTGAGCTTTTTCTTGGCCTGGATTGCCATCTCTCGGTCGTGGCGTGCCGTCCCTGCCATCTGGAGAAAGGATAGCACGTTAATGGAGCTCCTGGCTCACCACTGCCTCTAGCTGGGCAGGCAAACATCACTCAGAAGAAAGTTCGCAGCTTGTCTTCACCTACCAAGTGCCATGCTCTACCTCCCAGAATTTCCATTTTTTAGCTCTGCCACTGTGCTTGGCATGGTTATTACTTACTTATTTACTCCTAAGTATATCTGCATTCTTCAGCCTTAATCCAAGCTTTTAAAACACAGCCATCTCACAATGTGCTTTGATCTTTCTGAAGCCCTCTGCCTTCCACAAAAAGTTCAATTTCTTTACTCTTTTGAATCAACCATATATATTATATCCTTTTATTTAGAATTCTCAAAGACAGTTAAGACCCCGCCTGTGAGCCAGCGGATGCTGGGATAGGGAGAATCAGGATGGAAGCAGGGTGGAAGCAATGCTTCTGCCTGTGAGACAACCCAGGTGTGAATCAGGGAGAACCAGGAAGGTAACCACGCTCCCCAACCTGTGAGCCAACCTAAAGCCGGAAGTCTGAGCAACTGTTTAGAGGACAACAGTACGTAACAATATAGTAATTATTGTAGATTTCCTACTGTCTTCTCACTATTTCATTTAGCTTTATTGTTTTTTATTACCTTTAAAATACACAAACACATAAATTAAAAAAAAGAATTCTCCATAGTTATTCACCCCACACTGAATGTTCTTCTCTTTTATCTAAACACTCTTTGTTATTTCTGTCTTCACTGAAACTCTCAAAATTTAAGGTTTACTAATTTTTACCTAGCAATTAGAATGATCTCTGATTAATAAGTTTATGTGCATTCATGCCTAACAAGGATCTCAGATCGAAAAAAAATTAATAGTAAATAGACACTATATATATTTTCTTTTTTCTTCTGCTTTGATTTTGTGTTTGTGTGTGTGCGTGTGCGTGTGTGTGTGTGTGTGTGTGTGTTGAATATTCAGAAATAGGTGAGAGATTAGTAAAGTGCCCACCTCCTAAATGACCTGGATAACAAGCCTGGAGTTTTCAGATTCTCTCATTAGTGAAAAAAGCAACAGCCTGGGAGGCTAGAGAGCCCTGTTCTAGTCCTGTTTCTTCAACCCACCCTTTGTGATGTGCGAGCCAAATCTCAAGGTTTCTAGTACTCTCCTCCTCTGTTAAGTGGAAGGGCTGGGTTAGAATAGCAGTGTGAGCCTATGGTATATGTGCTGGTGCTTTCTTTTAAGACAAAAGATGTTAATGTAGAGGGTTTTTTCCAAAGCAAAACTTCAGTATTTAGGTTTAAGCATAATGCTGGTACCTGTGATAAATAGGTGAGTTGGGGGTTGCAGTTTGGCACTTGGTCTCTAAAAGGTGTGCCATCACTGGGTTAGTTGTTCTTTAAATTTCATTCCAAGTCCAAAAATCACTAATCCCAAAGAAGGATCCAACTAAGAAAGAGAATTACAGGCCAATCTGCTTAATAAACATTGATGCAAAAATCCTTGATAAAATATTGACAAACAGATTGCAGCAAATCGTCAAAAAGATTGTACACCATGATCAAGCAGAATTTATCCCAGCGATGCAGGGGTGGTTCAGTATATGTAAACCCATAAATGTAACACATCATATTAACAGAGCCAAGGACAAAAATCATATGATCATCTCAATAGATGCAGAATAAGCTTTTGACAAAGTCCAGCACCCATCCATGATAAAAACCCTACAGAAAATTGTAATAGATGGTCTTATCTCAATAAGCCATCTATGACAAACCAACAGTCAACATCATACTAAATGGGTAAAAACTGAAAACTTTCACTCTAAAATTAGGAACAAGACAAGAATATCCACTGTCTTCACTTTTATTCAACATAGTCCTGAAAACTTTAGCCAAAGCAATTAGGAAAAAGAAATAAATAAAAGGAATAAAGACAGGAATGGAAGAAGTTAAACTATCATTATTTGCAGATGATGTGATACTCTATTTAGAAGATCCCAAAAACTCCATCAAAAGACTTCTAGATTTAATAACCAAATTCAGTAATGTAGCTGGAGTTACAAAATCAACACTCAAAAGTCAATAACCTTCTTGAATAGCATGAATAACAAATTCACTGAGAGAGAAATGAGGGAAATAATACCTTTTACAATAACATCCAAAGAAATGAAATACCTGGGAATCATTCTAACAAAAGCTGTAAAAGAACTCTACACTGAAAACTATAGTACTCTGGAAAATGAGATTGAAGAGGATATTAGAAAATGGAGAGATATCCCATGCTCTTGGTTAGGAAGAACAAATATAGTGAAAATGGCCATACTTCCAAAACTGTTATACAGATTTAATGCAATCCCAACAAAAATTCTAATAGCATATTTTACAGAATTAGAGAAAAATCCTAAAATTCATCTAGAATCAGAGGAGACCTAGAGTAGCAAAGGCAATCCTGGACAACAAAGACAAGATGGGAGCATCACAATCTCTGACTTGAAATTATACTATACAGCTACCATGATAAAAACAGTATGGTAGTGGCAATAAAAAACTAGACCTGAAGATCAATGGAATAGATTAGAAGATGCAAAAACAATTGCAGGCACACTAAGCTACCTCGTCTTTGACAAAGGTGGCAAACACATTCACTGGAAAAGAGATAGCTCCTTTAATAAATAGTGTTGGAAAAACTGGCTTTCTACATGCTGAAGATTAAAACTGGACCCATATCTTTCACCATGTACTAAGTTAAAATCAGAATGGATTAAAGATCTTAATACTAAAACAGAAACATTAAATCTGCTGGAAGATACAGTAGTAACACTCTTGAAGATATTGGTATAGGCAAAGACTTTATGAATAAAACCCAGATTGCACAAGACTTATTGCAAAGAATCAACAAATGCAATCTCATCCTATCGACAAGCTTTCACACAGCAAGAGAAACCACCAACAGAGTGAAGAGACAACTCACAATGTGGGAGAAAATGTTTGCCAGCTGTTCCTCAGATAAAGGATTATTATTGAGAATGTATAAAGAACCCAAAAAAATCAGTCCTCCCTTTGGACTTATTCCAAAAATGGGCATCTGAAATGAACACACATTTTTCAGATGAAAAAGTACAAACAGCAAATAAATACATGAAAAAATGTTCAACAGCACTGGCCATTCAAGAGATGCAAATTAAAACAACACTGAGTTTCCACCTCATCCCAGAAAGAATGACTAGTATTAAGAAATCAACCTATAATATATGTTGGAATGGCTATGGAGAAAAAGCTACCCTTCTCCACTGTTGGGAATGCCAACTGGTGCAAACACTGTGGAAATCAGTGTGGAGATTGCTCAAAAAACTAGGATTGGAGGCTCCATTTGACCCAGCATTCCCCTTCTGGGTATCTTCCCAAAAGAGTTAAAAACATCACATCACAGTGATATATGTGCACCCACTTTTATAGCATCATAATTTATAATAGTCAGACCTTGAAAACAACCTAAATGCCCATCTACTAAGGAATGGATAAAAAATGATATGGTATTTCTATACAATGGAATACTACTCAGCCATAAAGAATGATAAACTGAACACTTTTGTAGGTAAATGAATGTGCCTTGAGAACATACTTATTAGTGAAATAAGACATGCATATGTAAACATCATATTGTTTCATTAGTGTGACATGTATATGTTGCTTCATTAGTGTGACCTACACATGTATATGTGTAGGTATATGTATATAAAAATAAGATGGTTTTTAAAAAAAGAAGAAACATAATGGCCTCCTTTGTCTTCCACATGGCCTATTCAGAAGTAAATTCAGTGCCTCACTTCACTGGACTCCTCTGTAGGTTCTGCATTCCCTTCTACACCTTGTCCCAGTTTTCTTGTCCCAGAGAGAATGATCTCAGCCAAATCAATGACTCAGGTCACACCTCAGCTTTGGAGGCAGGCAGGATTTAGTAAGGTCTCTGGGTTTTATTCATAAAGTCTTTGCACTAGTTTACTCTAACTAGCCCACTGTGAGCCATTTGGAGTTTACTTTTGGATGTCTTAAGAAATTTTTGATGCGTTAGGTTTGGATTTTTTGCATGTGGTTGGTTATCCAGTTGTTCCAGTATACTTATTGAAGGTACAATCCTTTCTCCACTTAATTGCCTTTGCATCTTTGCCAGAAATCAATTGTCTGTTATGTGGGTGTCTGTTTGGGGATTTCATATTGGTACCCTGGTAGTTTGTCTGTCTTGGTATCAATGCTGTTTTGTCATGATTGGTGTCATTTTGTGATGTCATGGGTTTAGGGCAGGTTGGAGCTCTAATTTTGTTCCTTTATCAAAGTTGTTTAGACTATTCTGAGTCTTTCATATTTTTACAGAAATGTTAGAATCAAAATGTTAATTTTTATGAAAAATGATGCTGGCATTTTGAAAAAAATCACTAATCTTTATGAATGCCCTGATACAGTAAATGGAAAGCTAGAAGTTACTTTATGAATGAAAAGAGCAAGGAGCAGGAGGGCAGGAAGGAGGTGCAAAGAACAGCACCCAATGTGCAGCATAGAATGGTGATAAAGTGATCCCGCCCTTGATTCAAGGTTTCCCTCCCTCACTAAGTTCTGGCACTTCCCTGGAGGGCCACATAAGTCTGTGTTATGTGAGTCTCATTTGGATTTTTTTAAATCCTCAGGAGCATTTTCATCGGCTAGATTTAAACACTGAAGAATGAACAAATACTTCAAAACATGATGTTACACACAGCTAATAGAAACAATTTTACCTGTAGTTCAAAAATAAGTAAACAAAAATTGTGTCTGAAACAGTCATCTTGACAAAAGAGTAATCTAAGAGCTAAAAATGTACTAACTACCACTATTATTTGAATTTCACAGATAATGAAATGGGGGTGCAGGGACATCAGTTAATTTGCATGTGTCAGAGAGCGACATGGCTCATTGTAATGCACTCAGCATTCAGACCGAAATACTCAAAACCAGATAATTTATAAAAAGGCAGACATTTATTTGTCTCACAGTTGTGAAGGCTGAGAAGCCCAAGATCATGGTGCTGCATTTACTTGGCACTTAGTGAGCACCTTACTGCTGTGTGGTAACGTAATATAGGGCATCACAGGCTCAGACAAAGCACGCGTGCTAGGTTGGGTCTCCTTTCCTCTGCTTACAAAGCCACATTACTACAATCATGGAGCTCCTACTCCTATGACCTCATCTAATCCCAATTAGATCTCCAAGGCCTCATCTGCAAACACCAATGACATATGAAGTTGTAGGTTAAGTTTCTAACACATCAGCTTTGGGATACACTTTAAAACCACAGTAGTCACAAAAGACTGGGTTGGTAAAGTGACCTGCCTAAAAGTCCTGGCCAACACCACAATACTGGACTTCTGATTTCCAAGTAGAGCTCTTTCTACTGTAACACTTTTCAAAATACTATGTAAGAAAATCAAAGCACAATTTGATGGTGCTTTCTCATGGGAAGAAAGACAAATGCCGGAATCCAGAATCCCAGTCTGTTCCACCTCCGGAGTCAGCCCCCACCCAGAGGTGACCCAGGCAGTTTCCTCTGGAATCTAATTTGATAAATTCGAGCGGAAATTACGTTCTTTTCTGCCAGGCTATGATGGAATTTTAAATGTTTGTATTAACCATCTTTTAAATCAGTCACTGAATTCATTAACAAACAAGTAACAATTATTCTGTACTATTTTCATGGCATATGCTGACCAGAAAGTGGGGGTGTGAAGGACTCAGAGGAGCAAGCTCTTGAATAGCTTAGCCTCTTAATAAGTTTGAAGGTTGAATTCACATGTTTAAGAAAAACAGAAAATAAAGTTTGCAAGAACTGCAGCTTTGGAGGAAGGCAGGATTTAGTAAGGTCTCTGGTAAAGAAGGGCAATGCTGAGAATTTTTGAGGTTTGTGTGAATGCACCAGGCAACAAAGAGTCTCTCCAGACATAATGTCATGCTGTCACAGACGTCACAGTACTGCTCAAAGTGTTTCTGACTCCTAAAGACCTTTTCTGACTTTCATGGTGCTAAAACCAGCCAGACCTAGGAAAGATGAAAATGCATTATCCTCCCTAGAGCACGTGTCTACAGCGCCACCCAGTGTCAGATAGTGGTCTGCGCAGTTCCCTAGCCAGGAGCACTGTTGAGTCTATGCCTTTAAAGGGAAACTACCAGGGGCTTAGCACTGCACTCTGAGCTAGATGTGGAGCGAAACACGGAGCAGACAACATTTACAGCAAGAGAGGGGAGTAGACTTCCCCTGGTGAACTACAGATCACAAGAGGGCACCAGCCCAGCTTTAAAGTGTGACTTTCTGCAGACATGACAAAGAGCATGATGTCTAAGCTTTATTCCTCTGGGATGGTGACAGTTACCGAGGCTGGCCTGAGAGGGTAGAAGGAAGGGTCCTGAATATTTTAGACAGCAGGTATCCTAAGTATGTAGGCCAGTGACATAGGCACGCCTATGGTACCTGTGTGACTTTTCTTTTAAAATGTCACTGTACAAGTTATTTTTTCCTAAACTGAAACCTCAGTATTCAGGTTTAATTGTAGTGTTGGCACTTTGCCATAAATAAATGGGTTTTGCTTTGCAGTTTGGCCACTCATCTCTAAAATGTTCACTGTCACTGGCCGAGGCCGAAGTGAAAAAAGATAATATAATTAAAGAAATGCAATTATTTTAGTATGACTGGAGAATAGCGGAACTGGGGAAGTGAAGACTTGGGGATGTCTGGAGGAAGTATCAGCAGAAGAAATGTGCGTGAAGATGAATCTGAGCAGGTGAGCAGGCACCAGGTCACAAAAATCCAGCTTGGCAGGGTGGAGTTAAAAGAGCTCTAAACAGGAAACACCAGATGCCATTGCAAAAGGTGCCTCTGAGGTTAATGTGGAGAACAGTAGGGAGGTGGGGTAGGAAGACCTGGGGGAGATTGTTGTAGCCAGTATTCTGTTTGGGCAGTGAGGACAGAAGGGAGACATTCAGAATGGCAAGCAAATGGATACACAGTTTGAGAGGGTGGATTCGGGCTTTCATCCACGGTCAGATGAGAGGGACATTCCCAAAGCAACAAAACACAGCGGCCTGGAGATCTGGGACAGAGGCTGAGTGGAGCTGCCAGCAGCACAGGGGCAAAGGCAAAGGAATCTGTGACACAGGTCCCAGCAAGGCCGCCTTTTTCCACTGCCCCGGTGCACAGGCTGCTGCCACTGCCAACACTCTGCCTGCCCATTTTGAAAGGCCCGACGGGACTGGATATGGAAAGCTGAAGATGCATGGAAATCTGTCTCTTTGTCATGGTTTTCAGACAACTTTAAATCAACACCTGATAGGTAAAGGAAATGTTCAAGCCCCAGCCTGCATACTATCAAGCTGTCTTTGGTGCTCCCTGGTGGCAGTAAATAGATTAATCACTCCCTTCCCATGCCCTGGCTTCCTCGTTGTTGTTGTTGTTGTTGTTGTTGTTGTTGTTGTTCTTCTTCTTCTTCTTCTTCTTCTTCTTCTTCTTCTTCTTCTTCTTCTTCTTCTTCATCCTTATTGTGGATCTTATTGTGAAAGAGGCTACCCTTGGTACACACACTATAAAACATCAAAGACTTCCATACTCTCTTTACGGCAAAATTCAAATGAAATGCCTCAGGACCCCTCTAAGAACCCCTTCCCCTTCTGTTTCTCCTAAACTGCATTCTTAGCTTTCCTCTTTCAGAGTAAAGACCATTGCTTGAAAAAACTCAAGGAACTGAAGCAGGTTTAGTCAACTTGGATGAACTTAAGAGAAAAGAGCCTGAGAGGAAGTGGAGAGGGAGAGATGGGTACATAAACGGGGAAGCAGTGCAGAGGCACAGCAGAGACATACTGAGGATGGAAAGTGCCTCTCTAGCAGGCAACAGTGCTCTCTGTGATGGTTAGGCCAGCTATTCCTGGTCCAGCTTTTCACCAGCACCCTGCTGCTTGGGACAACATCCTCTGTGAGGCAATTTTTCTACTGAGGAGGTCACAAGCTATGGTTTATATCTAGATGTGCCCTCAAAGCTTCATTCAGTTGTAGGTGAGTCTTTGGGAAGGTGGTTAGATCATGGGGGATGTGGTCACCATCAGCGGATTAGTCCACTGATGACTTTCTAGCTAAATGTGATATTGGGAGATAAAACCTAGTCAGAGGAGATGAGGGGGCAATGATCTGGAAGGTTCTATCTCTTTTCTTCTTCCTTAATTGCTCTATTGCTTCCTTAATTGCAGGCCATGAACTGTTTCTTTTCCATGCCCCTATGCCCTGCCTTAGAGTCAACTGACTATGGACTAAAACATTTACAAATTTAAGCCGTGGTGCTGGATATTGTTTCTCAGTGATCAGAAAGTAACTAAGATAGCACATTAGCCTACCCCTATGAGAACAGCAAGTACCCAAAGAGCAGTCCAATTTTTCCAAAGGCCTTGTATCACCTCTTAATGCCATCAAGCCTATTTCTCATTTCCCCGTAAGTCAATCTGGTGATGACTTTTGCCTTAAGAGTGTTTTTAGAAATGTCTGTGTTAATATCTCTCCCATTAAATTAGCCATTTTCAATAACAAGGAACCTGGGGTTGTTCTAAGAGCTCTGTGTGATTATGTAAAAAGAAGAAAAAATAAAGGCAATATAGACAACAGCTAGAAATTGATTAAACTAGGAGGGCTTAAACTAGTTCTGAGGAGATAGAAAACATGTGCCTTCTCTCGAGTTCTCATGCAAGTCATAACCTCCCCAGCTCTGCTACCGCAGGCTTGATCTTAAGCATGGAAACTGCTCACTCTCCCATGGGGGTAGACTGTAGTGAATTCTTGTGCTTTTGTGTTGCTTTGCACCCATTTTTTAATCCAAGTTTAATTTTTTCATAACAGAAGCAAGACTCAACTACTTTTGACAGTTTCCATCTCTATATCAGACTAAAATGGCTCAAGTAGTTGGTCACAGATAAGAATTTAACAGCATCTCTACATCTAGCCCACCAGCATCTCCCCCAACTCTTTCCTTTAAATGGCCCAATCAAGCATTTGCCCATGAATGTGAAGTGACCAATGCTTAACCCTTTATATATAGTGCTGCCTACTCACTTCCTAAAAAGCTTGGGCTATTCAGGAGGGGGTTCTCATGACCTAATCAACTCCTAAACTTCTTAACAGTTCTTAATTAGGGCTTGTTACATGAATTTTGGAAATTACTAGAACATTCAAATCATAGCAGCACATGTTGAGAATAGCCTAGCAGGTGGCAAGAAAGTGCACACAACATGATGTTCTCTTCTGAGAATGAAATTGAAGACTTAGATGGATTGAAGGAAGACTTGTAGTAGAGGTTGGCAACCCAAGTAAAGGGTACACATCAATATTGTTGACATGGTGAAAGATAATTTATCAAACCCACCTGAGCTTAGTTCAACTTAGTTCAACCCTGAGTACTGCTGGGTATGAAAGATGCTGCACTAATTCGTCAGATGATATTGTATTGCAGTGGTTCCCGACCATGTGTGGTTTTGTACCCTGAAGACATTTTTGGTTGTTACAGTGGAAGATGGGGAGAGAATTACTGGTATCTAGTGGGTAGAGGTCAGGGATACTACTAATCCTGCAGAAAACAAGGTAGACCCTGACGTGAGCCCAGAGTTATCTGATCCAAAATGCCAGTGGTACTGATTGTGAATATAAAGATGCCCACACATCCTCACTAAACAGCAAATTAGATATTATGGGTGTGGATGCTAGGGTGACACAGTCTGATATTTTCAGATATGTTTAATGCATACCTTCATTTAGAAACTAAGCTTTAAGATATATAAATTCACCCTCTACTAAAAGGAGTAAAACCTTGTAAGGAAATACTATACCATATGTCTTAGTTACTTTTCTCTCATTATAAAATATCCAACATGCAAAGTTAAAAGGAGAATATTTAGCTCACAGTTTGTGGGGGTTCCAGTCCATAGCTGGCTGGCTCCATGGTTGGCACAGTGTAGAGGGGCATCGAAGAAAACAGTTGGTGGTGCCCACAAGGTAGCAAAAGCAACAAAAGGGAAAGCAAGCCTTTTTCTATCCCTTATATTATATTCCGTCTGCTGGGATTAGGACAGTGACAATCCAGTAAGGGGACTAATTTAGTAACCACTCACTCATCATCCTAGCACCCTTAATTCTAGGACTTAATTCTAGTGAATTCACTAGAATTCACTTAATTCTAGTGAATTAATCACATATTCTAGATTCAGCCACCTCTGAAAAAGTTCCAGCAATGACTACATGAGGTTCTGGTGCAACAGCTAGTCACAAACCATAATACCATAGCTCAGGATAAGATGAAGACATGAAGAGAAGTGATAGGAATAACAATTATGTCAGGACCATAGCCCATGGCTAAAGTACTTTACATACCTGAACACACTGCCTTATGTCATGGGTCTGCCCTAATATAGGAATTCAAAAAAAACCTGGAGATACCATGTTATTTGTGATAATGTGAGTGCCACTAGGGAGTGGAAGAAGCAGAGCCATAATGACTATGTAGAGATGCTGATAAATTGTTTGGGGAAATTAGAGAAGCTAAGGAAAGAAAACTTCAGGGAAGATATTGCCTTGGCTCACTAGTTGGGCTTCCCTGCAGCACAGGGCAGTGGCTGCCAGGCAACTCACAGCTCTTTAACACGACCTCTTCCTCCACTTCAGTCCCTAGTCTGTACTTTCACATCCTAAAACCTCTTTGAGATGGGCAATTTACAGAATCCTCTTGCAGCAATTTTTTTGACTGCTGTTTCTGTTTTTTAAAGAAATGTGTGAAATTTTGTGTGGTAGTATTTAATCTTTAGGGACATAAGCATACTGTAGATATATGATGTAACTGAAGTCTGGCACCTTACCAAATTTTCCCTGCACCAAAATAATTTCTGTCAAAATGAGTAAAATTCATATTGCAGGCACTTGCCAGTAGGTAGTTTTTCCCAGAGCTCATTTCCGCTAAATGATAGTTTTTTATTCTTCTCACGTCATGACAGTATGTGAATTAAATCCTTAGCTTAATGTTTATGATACAGAACATTTTAAAGCTAATGTTTCATAAATATCATTGACATACAATGTTAACTTCAAAGATTCACCTTCCTGATACCTCACTGGATTCATTCATGGTTGAAACTCCCACTAGTAAGGTAAAGGAGCAATGGTAGAGGAGTAACTAGGATCTGAAACACAATATCTGAGAGAACAGTCAGTCTCAGGATCACGCAGGATCATGAAATCTCAGGATATCACATTTGCTGGAGCCTCGGTATATCTCCTTCAATATTGTACCCTAGGCACCTATTGTGTCTCACTTGTCTTGGTCTGCATCCAACATGTTTACTGAGCACCTATCATGTGTAGCATAATAGCACTGGAAAGATAATCTAACCCTGGGAAATTTATATTCTCAGGGATGGTTTCAACTTGGAGTGTAAATAGCAGATCATTTTCTAGACACTGAATACCGACTGATTCTAAGATCAATCCATATCCCTTTTTCTGGTGTATTTCACTTTCAGTTGAGTATCTATGGGGGAAAATTCTAACCACGAGAACCAAATAAATGTACTAAAGACTCTGGAATATCTTTCTTGTCGTTTTTACCTTCCTTCTAGCTTGAGTCAGCATGCGATGTCTGGAGATGGGAGAGTCTATGAAATTGTGAGGGAGAGGACAAGGAATTTCAGCCAAACCTCCCCTTAAAATCTGAAAATCACTGAGCTGCCAGACCAGTGTCAACAACTGCCTGAGATTACACTCAGGTTATATGAGAAACATAATCCATTGTTAGTCTTCTGATACTTGAAGACAAAAGTATTTCTAACTGAAAGAACAAGGAAACTTCTTTCTGCTGTGTCTGTATTTGGGTTGACACTAATTACTGGCCTATACCTGGGTGAAATAACTAGCATCCTAAGGAAAAGAAGCTCAGATCCCCCTGAGAATGAGGAGGATATGAAAAGTCACTCCATTGTAACTTCTCTCGATAGAACTTTATTAACTGTTAGCCTCTCTAGTACTCTTACTAAAAATGACTGAGAAAATTGCTTAAGATGTTTTTAAGTACTCATATGACAAACTAATGTGATGAAATCCTAGGTTTTAGGATGAAGAGGACCTTCCATGCAGAGATACTTAGACTTTACTGATTCCTTCTTCAATTAGGAATCTCCTCAACTGGTCAGCTTCCCAATCACTATCTGCCCCATTGAGCTGAATATGGTGTCCCAGATCTCCGTGTTGATCTGCTCTCCATGCATATTTGTACTGCAAGAGTTTGACCTCATTAACCTCATCCCCTTTTCCACTGGTTTTCAGCTTGACCTCATCAATAATAGGTATCACCAAGAAATTAAAGGGCAGGAGAAGAAGGCTAGAATTTGTGTTCCCTCTGTCTTCCTCCCTGCCAAGTTAGTTTCTCAGTGATTACAATCCTTCACCAGGGTGGACTTTTTCCCCACGGTAATGGTCTTGCTGAGATCTGGACTTGTTCCTTCAGGCTGATGGAATTCCTCCCTCCCTCACAATTCTTGACTGGGACATTCATGGGTATTCTGTTACTCTTCACTGTGGAGGACCACCTGGAAGACTCCCCTTGAAAGGAGAGCAATTATCTTCATTTTGGCTAAACCTGGCCTTATTTTCATGGCTAGGACTTTTCCTTATCCCTTCAACTGGCATTAAGCAATATGCAAATCAGTCTAGCTGAGGTGCTGATATAGTCTTTGCAGCAAGGTGATAGGCCAGTGTTACCCCAATCCCTATCTTGTAGCTCCAAACCAAAAACTTGTGTGAGCCAGGCAAGAAGGACAGCCACACTCCACACTGCTATCTGGGAGACAGCCATGAGATAAGAGGTTATGACTTCCCAGGGCGTAAATGAGTACATATCAGATAAAACATTAGACACAAACTCAAATTGTGTTATGCAGATTTCTCTTTCTGCATACCCTTCTCTCTGCATAATGGAGAGGTGATTTCAGGACTCCTACCTAGCCCAGGTCACAGTCCCCATGTATTTCCCACCATTCTCACTATCATTCATCCTTGAGCCACTTCCTTCTTCACAAATGAATAAAATCCAGGTTTGGGCCTGGATTGAGGCCTTTGTTCTGGTTAGCAATCACTCTAGCTGAATTTAGGACCCTTTGACTCCCCAAAGCTATACATATGCTTTGGTATCTTTATTCTCACCTGGGTTGTACTGGAAGTGGTAGATTGACATTAACTTGCTAGAGTTCCAATGACTTTTCCATAGATTACAAATATAAACTTCCTGGAGTCTGGGAAGGGCTTGCTATACTTCACCTGTACCCTGTACCTACAGCTTTGCAAAAGTTCATTAATTAATTATTTTCTATTATTATTTTTTAAATGTGTTATTGATTTTCTGCCAAGAAACTGGGACAATGTCTCTATCTAGACATTGCTACTGGATTTTTTGGGAGGAACTCCAATTGTGGTACAGCTTTCTCAGGTGAAGTCACTTCTGACACCAAATTCTTTGCAATATAGAAGGTCACATGTTGGGAGCCCTTGAAGCCAGAAATTGAACACACATGCAAGGCTGCAACATGGTTGGGGCATGGCTGACCTGAGAATGAAGAGTCACCTGAAAGGGAAAGATAAGGCCACAGCAGAGGACACCAGGCTCCAACCCCAGTTAACAAAATAGAGATTGTAGCTGCAGGCATTTCACTCCTTTAGTGAAAGTCAACCTAGAGACTTTCTCCTAAGATACTTCTCCTGAATTAGCGTAAGACAGTTCTCCTAAATTAACATAGTCTGTTATTTGGAAAAGTCCTTGAATCACTCCCAAGATCCTGCTCAAGTGTCCTGGGTTTTCCACTCTAACCCCTTCCTTGTTTGAAAACTAAATATATACGGGCTGCTCGGAGACATTCGTTATCTCAGCCCTCGGAGTCTCGAGCTCTGCTAGAGCATTTTGACCCTCCTGGAGCCCTAAAATCATACTAATTGTCTCATTTATTTAAGCCTTCTCCATACACTCATTTGAGAGATTGGGGATCTTGGCCAAGTCCCTGATACAGTCTCAAATGCACCTATCACCTCCATTATGTCCCATTCTGAGACTCCATTATGTCCATTCTGTCCCATTATGTCTCTCTTTCAAGGCACAGCACAGCTGAATAGTATTTTTATGCTCTCTGGACCTCTGCCATTTTCCCTGTCCCTGAGACCCTGACTCCTGCCTCATACATGACCTCTCCATCCAAGGGTACTCTTCAGTCTGGGATACTCAGAGGTCATCCACGCAACCCATGGAACATGCAGCCACGAAGTTTCAGGAACCTCTTGACCTATACTAACTTTATCTGCTTATTCTTTCACCATTCCCTTCCAAGAGTATTTTGTTTTTCCAATGGCTCTAAGAAAGTTTGAAATTCAACATCAACTTCAGTTTCATTTTTAAATTTCACCATTTGAGCTAGTTCATGGAAAGACAACTAGAATCTTCATCATGCATTTTTGCCCCAGCCATAACCTGTCTCATTCTATATCCACTTCCTTACTTACTTGTTCTACATACTTCCTGTATCATTTTTTGTTTTGTTTTGCTTTGCTTTGCCTTGCCTTGCCTTATTATGCCTTGTCTTGTTTTGTTTTTTGGTGGGTGGAATCTTGCTATGTTTCCCAGTCTGATTTTAAATATATGAGCTCAAGTGAACTTCCTGCCTCTGCCTCCCTGCTACACACACACACACACACACACACACACACACACACACACCGCACCATTCTCATCACACCTAACCAGCACAGCCCTCACTGCCAATCTCCCAGCCTCTTTTATAAATGCATAGCATGGTTCAAAGTGACCAGGTTCCATCTTTGTAAAGGCAGAAACTAAAAACCCCAGATGCCAGAGTGCAGAGATGCCAAAGCATTTATTCTTTTATGTACAGACGGACTTTCAGAGATATTCCACTCTACTTTATGTGATGTTGGTCAGTTTCTTCCTCCAATCCTTTCAGAGTTAATTCAAACATCTGCTACTCATCTCTACATCTTGTCTTGAAAGTCATAGAAAAAAATACTCATCACAGAAAGGCTCACATCACCCATGTCTCTTACAAACCTATAAAGGTATGGATCTCAAAGGCAGTCCTGACTTATTTTTCCTGTCCCTTGGAGCTACTGCTACTGAACATCTACATAAAGAACTTCTACGTATAACATAAACCCCAACCCTTCTGTGAGTCTCAGTTATTCTCTTTTCAACCCCTACCGTAGAATCTCCATTGAAGAAGACTTTCCAGTTGCCTCAGTTTCTCTTTATTCACACTGTAGACTAACTAATCTGTTGGTGCATGAATGAATGTGCTCTCAAGAATCTATTGACAACCTGATCAACAATTTCAATAGTCATTCTAACTCCCTAGTTTACTTCTCCCCACAGTTTACTCTAATGATCAAATTCCATTTAGAAACTCTTTCCATTCAATCTGTAAGAGTCTATTCCCTATTTCTGCTCCTTCTTGTGTCAGACCCATCTTGTTTCTTCCTTTTCTTCTGCCAGCTTCCTAAATGCTACTGTTTCCTAATTATTTATTCTCTACCTCTCGCACTAATCCATGGAAGTGTCACGCATAGCCAATGACAAAATGATTCCCCCATGTTTTACTCTCCTGAGCTTCACATCTGTATTTCTAATTTCCCACAAGATATGTACACTTGAATGACCATACAGTTTAACATAACAGAACCAAGTCATTATCTTTCTTCCTTACTCATTGTTCCAGGAAACAGCAACCCCATTTGCTTAGGACATTAACTGAACATTCTCTGAGACTACTCCCCACCTTCCACATCCAATTACAGCTAAGTCCAGTACAGTTTCATTATCTTGACACATCTGGCATCTTTTTTACCCTGATTGTTATGGCTACTCACCCAGTAATGGAACATGTCACCTCTTAGATACACTAGTGCAACTATCTACTACCTGGTTCCCTGCCTCTAGCCTTGTTCCCTCCAATCCTTCACACAACTATCAGAATAATCTTTATAGAACTGAAACTTGAACTTTGTCTTCTAGTTTAAGACTCTTTTATAGTTTCCAAGGATATATACCAGTAAAAGGAAATATCTTAGGATTAGATTAATGCACTAAATGATCCTATGATTTCAGCCTGCTTTCTTGTAATTCTTTACCTATTTGAAATCCATTCTGCATCTCTGTGCACTCATATTTACCTCAAATATCATGAAGTTACAGATCTCTATGCCTTTGTACATACAGTCATACCTTCAGGAACACCTCACCCTCCTTGTTGGCCTAGAGAAGTCCTATCTGTTTTTGGGTAATCACTGTAGTGACGCCTCACATAATTACTCCCACCAGAGTGGAATATCTAGTGAGGTCCTTTGTAAATCCCTATGCAAAACTAACAGCATACACATTGCATTGTAGTATAATTCTTTGTTTCCAGAACTTCCCACTCCACTAGACTATAATGCCTTAAAAACACTGGCTCTATTTTTAGATTTCCTATCATATATCATCAACACTTAGGATGATCATATTAGAGTTCTATTAGAATTGATCATCACATTACAGATAACTCATCCAAATATAAATACAAATTCTTACAATTGAAATCTTAATATTTAAAACATAAAATATAGATTTTTTTATTGTAAAGTTTTAATGAAAAACCAAGAAGTCTCAAAACAAGAAAGAATTTCATGAGCAAGTATGATTCACTTACACTCCTGACTAAAGGGAAGGAGGGAGGCGATGCCTGAACAGCTGGTATTGCCTTTACTGACAGCTCTCCTCATTTATCCAATCAATTATCTAAAAGTTTTGAAGTTGAAAAGTTTTGAAGATGCCATGTCAGTGCTCCTTTAGTCTGATTCTGATTCTGATTCTGATTCTGTTGTCAGCACAGCATGATATGACACACACCGTATAAATTTAACAGGCTCAGCAAGGTTTGAATGAAAGTTCTGTGTTGCTTCCAGACTTCCAGATGCAGAAGCTCCCTGCAGTTCTGGTTTATCACTGGCCATTGACATACTTAAATCATTTAACTACTCTGCACATATGTACCCAGTACACAGTGAATAAAATTTTTATTTCCTTCCCATTTACTGAGTGGAATTTACTTTTGTACATTTTTATCTAAGCTTTTCTTCTCAAAGATTACAAACCCACTTTTAATGCCAAGCTACTTCTTCCAGAAGATAGCTCAGTGACATCTCAGTATTTTAAGTTTTCTCTTTAGAGAATAATATTTACAATGCTTTTTTCTTAATTAAGCAAAAATAAAAGTGATAATGTCAATAGAATAAGTAAAAACATTGCTTTACCTTAAATACTAATCTGTTGTCACCAGTTGCTTGGAACTGAAACTATGGACGCCTCTCCTGCATCGGGAAAACAGGTCCCTCCCATACCTTTGTGAATTGCCCTTCTTACCTGTCTTTCACAGAAGCATGGGCCAACCCCCTTAGTGCTAATTGGGTGGCCTGGGAACACTACACAGACTCCTGGCAGGATTGGCTCAGCTCATTGCCAGTCTCTATTCCAGGCTTTCCTCTTCTCAAGTTTACACTTCTGTTGCCTAGGAAACTCCAGCAACTATGAAAGCCCAAGCTGCTTGCTCTGGGAGAAAAGCCAGCAGGATGTTTTGGCAGCAATTGTATGGTTTCTAAAACAGCATCAAACCTTGCCATACATGTTTTGTAAGGTAATGTTTAGCAAAATGTCTTTCTTTTTTTAGGCAGTCCCTTCCTACCCTTCTACCATCTCTAAAAAACATAGTGCTAAGTGGATTATTACCATATGAAACAAAACCGCAACTCTCAAAAGTAGGCAGGCACAATAGGTGACTCAATGCCCTACTATTAATCTATATTTACACACTGATTGCTGTTGTTTCCATTCTTGGTTTCTGCTCTTCTTTCTTTTCTTCACTTTTCACTTCTATTTTTACACTTCTTCCTTAGAAATAAGTTTTCCAGATAAAAAGTACTCTAGTAGTACTGTGTAGGGGAAATTATCTAAAGAACATTCTCTTTCATTGATTGTCTGTGACATCCACACCCCATCCCACACAAATCATCCCCACTCTTCTGCTTCCTTTGGTTGTGGAGTGATGCAAAGAAACAAGATTATAACTACAAAGACTTGAGTTCCTCTTCTGTTCTTTGTCTTACTTAATATATATTCTTACATGTGGTAGTTGATTTCTCAGACGGGCACTAGATCTACTTATCAGTTTTTTAGACTTGCCAACAAAGGGGTTAGATTTAGTAAATCTTGACATTAGTTGAAAAGATTTCTTATGGAATGTGATTTACAGAGCAAGAAAAGACTATATGTTCAGTATTATTTCTTTGGCTCTTTTTTGGGGTTAGGTCATTTCCCAAAGAAGGGGACCACATTGATTATGGTACATGACATCTACCAATCAAAGAACAGGTACTGATGCAGGTAGAAATTCAGTGGACTTCTCACTTGCATGCCATTGTAGGAAAAAACATCTTCTCAGAACACCACATATCATTTTGTCCAAAAATACCTCTCTACAATACAACAGACTCAGTGGTATTGAGCTGTGCCACTTCACCCTCACTAAATTAAATTATGAAACTAAACTAACTAGCTATAAAGAAAACCAAACATTGATGGATAAATTTGTCTTTAATTAGCCACAAAGATGATAAAAATCAGCTAAGAACTTTTAGGAGAGAGTGGGTTCATCTCTGCATCTGTCATAGTGCCCTTCAAAGTACCTTGTGCAAGCATGAATTCAGTTGAGTTTCTTCAAAATTAATTGTTGAACTGTGTAAAATGCTTTATAAATAAGGACACTAACTATATAATCTGATTTTTGGAAATAGTTACTTTTTTTTCCACTTGAGATTGTGTCAGACCATAGGTATTACTTTTACATGGATAAATGGTGACATTTAAATAAATAACTCTCAATAATGTACAACTGGAATGTGATAAGTGAAGTAAGAGAAGATTTATTGGAAGGAAAAATAACCTCAATAGTGTAGATAAGCATGTAAATGACCACTGTGTGGCTGTGATTTGTTGTGGTGTACTTACATACAAGACAGAAGAATACATACATTAAAAAATGAGTGACTTATTAAATTTCAATTTGAGATCTGATAATGCACCCCCAACTATAGACATTCCCCAGTTTACAGTGGATCAGCTTATTACTTTTGAATTCATGATGGTGCCAATGTGGTATGCTTGTAGTAGAAACCACACTTGAAATTTTGAATTTTGATCTCTTCCTAGGCAGTAAGCCACATTTCTAGTCAGTCAGGATTAAAAGGAAAAACAAATATGGCTTGCTGTGCTGCTAAACTGCAATGTTTCATAGATTAGGTGTATTAAATGCACATTCAACTGGTAATCTTTTCAATTTACAATGGGTTCATGCTTAAGTTGGGTTTATGCTTAAGTAAGTTGGGAGCATCTGTATTTATAAAAACAAATTCATAATGTGTTTCACATTTCATAAATACCATTAAAGTTCAGCAAATTAAATACTCTGTGCTTATGAATTTTCAAGTGTGTGATTCCATTTATATAACTACAGAATGACTCTAAGTCCCACTTGCCAAATACACTTATATTAGGTCTGAATCTGTGAACCTGATCCCTTATGTTAGGATGTTTATCATCAGTACTATTGTTCCCTAGAGAATAGCTCTGCTTCTTGTACACACGTATTTCCTCCCTGCTCTTCAATATGCCTGATACTATTTCAGAAAGCACTAAAATGTGTTCATCTTCAGTTTCATTCAAATGCAACAATAATTTACAAATACAAATGCTAAATTTTAAGACAGTCATCTAGAAAGAAATAAAATAAGCTATTCAAATATATTTTAAGTTAGGTTTCTGTTAAAAACAACCATATCCACTTAAAATGTATCATTCATGAATTTTCACACAGACAAAACTACCTGCAAAATCAGAATGCATTGCACAATTTGTCCACATGCTTGTGCAAACTGTGCTCTGTTCTTTGTCTCTGTAGATTAGTTTATATTTCTTCAAATTTCATGTACATGATATCATCCAGGAAGTACTTTTTGAGTGTAAGTTTGTATTGCATGCAGCAGGAGTCATGAAAGGATTCTAAGCAGGAAAATGGTGGACTACAATTTCCATTCTTTCCGGACCATGCTTACAGACCTATGGAGGAGGCTTAGAGGCATCATGTTGGCTCTAGCTGATATTAAATGAATTTAGGGATCAGGAGGGGCTAGTGTGTGAAAGAAAGGATCACGAAGTCTGTCTCAAGTTAGCCTGCCAGAAAAGTTTAAAAGATATAACTATCATATGAATTAGAAACAAGTGGAGTAAGAGTCCACTACACCTAACATAGAACTCAATACCTTCTGACTTCAAATTTTCATGTCTTTCTGATACACTGACATTAACCACCTACCCTCTTTATCTGTGATTTAAAACTAAGGCTAAAAATTGGAAATGCTAGTGAAGATATTTTTAAAACAGGACTAATATCAGATTGGATTTGGTATTTATATCTGCCTCCAATGATTTATTTATTAAAGTAAATTTCATGCAACAATACATGTATTTATTTGGAAATTAAAATTTTATTTACATCAAGTACATCTACAATCAGACATAATAAATTATACCATTCCTCTTTGGGACCCAAACCTCTCGGACTCACAGAGTGGCCTGGGCTGTTTGGATCGAAAGTCTGCACAGACCTGCATCTCAGCGCAACTGTTTGGGACTGGTAGGCCCGCCCTTCATCCGCAGGGAACTGCCTGGAGATCGGCATCTGGGCCAGGTCTGTTTGGGCCCGTAGCCCCACCCTTCACCCCCAGGAAGCCTCCAAGAAACCAGTATCACGGCCTGTCTCTTTGGAACCCGAACCTCTCGGACCTGCAGAGTGGCCCGGGCTGTTTGGATTGAAAGTCTGCACAGACCTGCATCTCGGTGTGACTGTTTGGGACTGGTAGGCCTGCCCTTCATCCACAGGGAACTGCCTGGAGACCGGCATCTGGGCCAGTTCTGTTTGGGCCTGTAGCCCCACCTTTACCCCCAGGAAGTCTCCCAGAAAGCAGCATTGCGGCCTGTCTCTTTGGGACCCGAACCTCTCGGACCCGCAGAGTGGCCCAGGCTGTTTGGATTGGGAATATTGTGGAGACTGGCATCTTGGCCAGGTCTGTTTGGGACCAGGAACTTTTCAGAAACCAACATTCTGGCCTGACTCTTTGGGACCTGTAGGCCCTTCACTCGCAGGGAACCTCCTGGAGACCTGCCTGGGACAAAGCACGGTGGCCTGGACTGCCTGAGATTCCACAGGCTCTGGGGTGGCCACACCCAGCATTCGCCTTACAACTTAGGGAGCCAGGAGCCCACAGAGGGGAGTTAGGACCCTGTGAGGAAGCCAAGAGCCTGTGGGGGAGCCACTGCCCCTCCAGGAACTGAGGGTGTAAGAGGTAATTCGCCACACATGCAGAGAAAGCTTTGGAACACCGCTCAAAGTAAGAAAATATAGAAAAATGACAAAAGGAAAGACCAAAAGGCAGGCTCAAAGCCCTACCCTCCCCAAGAAAGCTTAGAAGCTGTGTACATAGAAGAAAAAAGAAGCCATACACGTGAAATGTCTGAAATGATATCAAATGAAATAAATATGCAAATAGGGAAAGCTATGGAGAAATTCAAACCAGAAATACTTGCCCAGGTAAAAGAAGAATGGATAAAAACAGTGAAAGAAATAGTGAACACATCTAGTGAAAACACAGCTAAAAAATTAGAGGAACAAGGCAAACAGATAGAATCCCTCAAAGAACAATATAAGAAACAAACAGAATGCATAAAGCAGATTCAAAGAGATATACAGGAAATCAAAAATTCTATTGAAAGCTGTAAAAACCAACTCAATGAAAGTGAAGATAGAATTTCAGACCTCGAAGATAAGATTGCAGCCAGTGAGCAGGAAAGACAAGATCTTTTAAAAATAAC